>CM032624.1:2312642-2530057 GCA_019097785.1 Fraxinus excelsior
TCTCAACTATCCCTACCGAGGGACATTTATTTACTTCAAAATAAAAATAAAAATAAAAAAATTGTTATTTTAACATAAGCAATAATTTGTTTGGTAATAGTTTTAAGTAATTATAAGTTATGAATTTTATCAAATGTGGATAATAAATTGTAAATCCTACGCTACGTGAAGATAAAAAAAAATAATTTAACCTTCGCGAAACATGACATAGAAGCGCAGTCAACTTGGAAAAAATGGACAATTCGCCGGGCGAATCCACGCAAAAGGAAGAGTAAAGTACTCGCCTTTTCATCTTATACTAGATATTTCACACGGTGTGTCGTCGTAACCTGATATGACTTGCCGCATAAACACAAAATATGTAACTCTGCAAGTAATCTCTGAAAAATTGTGGTCTACAAAAGTGATGATTTTCCACACCAACTTGTTTTTTTATTAGTGGCACCATTTATTTCAAAGTGCTTTTTATTCGTTTATCTCAAGCCTGCCAATAGCCCCGGCCACTGGCTCCTGAGTCTTCTCTTCTGGTAATCTATAGATTTTTCTTCACCTTTTCATTTTGTTCATCACAGTTTTCTTTGGAGTTTGTTGGGTAATCTGTATTTAATTGCATATGAATTAGTGAATGAATCTGGGTTCGTCATTCATACTCAGGCCCAGCAACCCTCGATTCTAATTGTGCAATTGTGCTCATCATAATGCCTGTGCAAGCGTTTACAGTTTGATTTATTGAACTGTTGGTTTCAATGTTTTTTTTTTTTTAATACCACCCTTCCCATCTCGTGAAAGTCTGGGGTTTCTTCCTTTTTGCCTTATCTGGAAAGTTGGCGTGCTTTTGGTTTCTTTTTGGCCTTCATTTTTAGAATATGGGGACATGCAATCAAAACAACAAAATTACTTGCAAGTTCTAGGAAAAAGTGAACATTTATTCCTCAAAATATGTGTCTGTGTTAAACCATCTTTATTAGACTTGTTTAATTATTGCGTGTCCCATATTTTTATTTGTTATAATTTGCTTCAACTACATGTTATTCTTTTCTTATGCTTATCTCTTTTGTTGGTTAAATATGCTGATTTTACTTTTCTACTTCTGAGCCTCATGTCCTATTCCTCTAAAACTACATCGTCGTGGTTTGATACAATGCAGATTTTTCAGAAATTCTTTACTACTTTTGCTGAGCTTATTTTCACTGGAATTAGTTGATTCAACGTATATCAGTGAATTTCTTGCAGTATTAATTTTAGAAGTTGTTTGTTCCCCATCTAGCAGGTTGAAATCTGGGTTTGGATTATACAATTTACCATGAAACTCTTTTTCCTTTTGGTCTTACTGGCTTTCTTCAATGGTCATGGAGTTTCGAAAAGTTTCCCCACAAGGCCTGATGTTGTGAGCATTGGTTCGGCACTTTCTGTCGATTCAATTATCGGTAAAGTTGCAAAAGTTGCTATAGAAGCTGCAGTAGAAGACGTGAATGCCAATTCTGATGTTCTTGGAGGAACCAAGCTCAAATTGTCATTACATGATACTAATTTCAGTGGATTCTTAGGCATAATGGAGGGTAAATTCTTTATGACATCTACTGCTAATCATTTCTGCAATTTGAATTTAAATGATCACACAGTCTCTAGTACTCTTCTAGTCTGGCGAGAAAAATAATTCTCTTATGATATTATTTTGACTTGAATCTTTTGTTCATCAAACTGTTGGATGATGACAGCTATCCGCTTCATGGAGATGGAAACTGTAGCCATAATTGGACCTCAATCCTCTGTTACCACCCATGCTGTGTCCTACTTTGCAAATGAGCTCCAAGTCCCGTTATTATCTTTTTCATCGACAGACCCGACCCTGTCTCCACTTCAGTTTCCATTTTTTGTGCGGACATCTCTCAATGACCTTTTTCAGATGGCGGCAATTGCTGACATCATCAGTTACTTTGGATGGAGAGAAGTAATTGCTATTTATGTTGACGATGATTATGGAAGGAATGGTATAGCTGCCTTATCTGATCAATTGTCTACAAGGGGAAGTAAGATTTCTTATAGAGCACCTTTAAGATCTCGAGCGAACATAGATGAAATAAGAGATGTTTTGGTTCAGGTGGCTTTTACAGAATCCCGAATACTTGTTGTTCACACTTATCCTGAGAGGGGTCCAGACATAATGGCTACAGCACAACATTTGGGGATGATGAATGAGGGATACGTGTGGCTTGCTACAAATTGGCTCTCGACTCTCTTGGATACTAATGCTCCTCTGTCTTCGGAAGCAACTAAGAATATCCAAGGAGTTATCACATTGCGTATATACACTGCAGAATCAAAACCAAAGAAAGACTTCATATCTAGGTGGAAAACTCTGACAAGAAATGAGGAAACTGGTGCCTCTATTGGTTTGAGCACATATGGTCTGTATGCCTACGACACTGTTTGGTTGCTTGCTCATGCCATTGATACATTCTTTCAGCAAGGGGGAAACATTTCTTTTTCTTCTCATCTAAAATTAAAGGAATTGTTTGGAGGTAATCTGCATTTTAAGGCCATGAGCATCTTTAATGGAGGGAACCTGTTGCTTGACAGCATTCTAAAGGTCAATATGACTGGCGTGACAGGACCATTCAGGTTTACTTCAGATAGAAACCTTTTCCTCCCTGCATTTGAAGTTATCAATGTCATCGGCTCAGGATCTAGAAAGGTTGGTTATTGGTCTAATAATTCAGGTTTATCAGTGCAGCCTCCAAATACACTCTACACCAAGCCACCAGATCATTCTAGTTCTAATAAAAAAATATATCCTATAATTTGGCCCGGAGAAACAACACTGATACCTCGTGGGTGGGCGTTTCCATACAATGGGAGGCACCTGACAATTGGGGTCCCAAATCGAGTTAGTTTTGTCGACTTTGTTGCTCAGATACCAGGCACTGACATGTTCAAAGGTTACTGCATCGATGTTTTTACTGCTGCTTTAAGTTTATTGCCATATGCTGTTCCATACAAAATGATCTCCTATGGGGATGGTCATAACAACCCAAGTGGCACTGAGCTTATCCACTTGATTACCTCCGGGGTATGTGTAAATTCCCAAATATGCCTTTTACCTCAAGAATTTTATGGCCTTATAATTTCTTTAGTTTTTCTTCTACCATTCAGGCTTTTGATGCTGCAGTAGGTGACATTGCAATAACCACTAATCGAACAAAGCTGGCAGATTTTACCCATCCATTTGTTGAGTCTGGGCTAGTTGTAGTGGCGCCTATTAAGAAGGTTCATTCTAATGGTTGGGCTTTTCTTCAACCATTTTCTCATAAGATGTGGGCTGTCACAGGAATTTTCTTCCTATTCATGGGTGTAGTTGTTTGGATATTGGAGCATAGGACAAATGACGATTTTCGTGGTCCTCCGAGAAAACAATTCATTACTGTTCTATGGTGAGCTTCATTGTATTTCATTTCATCTCCAAAAGTACGTTTTAAACTATATTGGAGATAATCAAAAACAGTTTTACCTCCAAATCTCTGTGAGCACAAACCTATGAATGAATTTTAGAAGTCGTCTTTCTTCTGCAAGTTGTTTCTGATCACATTATCGAAGTTCTGGAAAGGCGAAGTACTGCATTTGATTTTCTGTATCCTTCCCTTTATTTTTAATGTTATATTAGTGGACAGTCACGTTCCTCCAAGTCATTAATATTTCATCATATGCTTATCTTTGGGATTTCACCTTGCAGGTTTAGCTTTTCGACTCTCTTTTTTGCCCAAAGTAAGCGACTGTGAAACTATATGAACTTACTATTAAATGACCAGTAGAAAAAGATCAAATGTTAACATGGTGATTTATGCAGGAGAAAATGTTGTCAGCACTCTTGGACGCTTATTGGTTATCCTGTGGCTATTCGCTGTCTTAATAATCAACTCCAGTTACACTGCTAGCCTAACATCAATCCTTACAGTGCAGCAGCTCTCTTCACCAATTAAAGGAATTGGAAGTCTACTAAATAGCAAAGACCCTATAGGTTACCAGCAGGGTTCTTTTGCACGAGATTATCTTGTTGAGGAACTTGGCGTTCAAGAGTCTAGACTTGTTCCGCTTAAGTTACCAGAAGATTATGTTAAAGCTTTAAAGGCCGGTCCTCAAAATGGTGGTGTAGCCGCTCTGATTGATGAGCGTGCATATGCAGAAGTCTTTCTTTCAACACATTGTGAATTTAGTATTATTGGTAGAGAGTTCACAAAAAATGGATGGGGATTTGTAAGTATATCTTCTCAACACCACTTGTTATTTCTCCCTCACCCCCAATAACTGGATTTCTCCCTCACCCCCAATAACTGGCAGCTTCAATTTGATATTTATTAAGTGTTTTCATCAGGCATTTCACCGGGACTCCCAGCTGGCAGTCGACATGTCTACAGCAATTCTGAGACTGTCGGAGAATGGTGAACTCCAGCGAATCCATGACAAGTGGCTGTTAGGAAGTGCTTGCAGTTTACAAGGTGCAAAGCTCGAAGTAGACAGGCTTTCGCTCACAATCTTTGAAGGCCTCTTTTTCATATGTGGATTAGCATGCCTCTTAGCGCTGGTCATATATTTCATAAAAGCAATACGCCAATTCAGTAGACTTCACTCTGTGTCTGACTCCCCTGGTGAAAGCTCAATATCACGGCGACTCCAGACATTCCTTTCATTTGTCGACGAAAAGGAAGAGGAAGTAAAAGCTCGCTCTATACGGAGACAACAAGAGTGGGCTTCCGCTAGAAGTCTTGACCAAAATCCATCAACAGTTAATTCTATGAAGCATTCAGAAATATCTTCAAATAGAAGCATTAGCTTCGGAGATCCATCTTAGTTCCCATTATAACATGTAAATTACACCTTTCTCCCAGTGGGCTTCAAGAAATCATCATACTCTTTAGATCTTGAGATTGCAATTGTATTTACTATTTTGTAAGATTATGTAAAGCCAAAAAGAAAAAAAACATAAACAGCGAAAGAAAGTGTTGATAGAAAGGCCTAATTTATATGATTTTGTGTAATTGATCTTCAATTTGTGGAATTCAGGCTCAATTTGCAGTATCTTATCTCAAATCAACACAAGAGCCACCAACTCAACAACCCACAACTATGTTATTCAGATTGCCCGAGTTAATATATCCACAAAGGACACAATATGGAGGCTGCAATATGTAGCCAAGAAGAGAGGAAGACAGATTTCGTTTCACCCACCACAAAAAGAGGTTAACACAAATGACGGCTGCCTCTTTTTTCACTATTGCGCGCGCACATGGTTTTCATCCTAACCAAGGCCATATATAGATTTAGGGTAATCAAATCAGGAAAATTTAGTAACTAAGAGGTTTAGTTTTATCAATTTCAAATTTAAGAAACTAAAATTTCAAATTTCAAATCTTAGATTTTTTAAAATTTTATTAATTAAATATATTAAGGTCACAATTTCATATAATTTGGTCACAATTCAAGAAAATTATAAGTCACAATTTGTTCATGGGTCACAAAAAATTGAGATGTCACAAATCAGAAATTTTATAAGTTAAATTATTTTATGGTGACAAATCCAAAATTTTATAGGTCACAAATTATTTTACTGTCACAAATCAAAAATTTTATATGTCACAAATTATTTCTAGGTCACAAATTAAAATTTTTATAGATCTCAATTTAAGTCATTGGTTACTGATCAAAAAATTATAGATCACAATTTATCGATATGTCACATATTTCCAAATTTTTTGGTTACAAATTATCGAAATTTAAGGTCACAGATTAATAATGAGTCACAATAAACCAAAATGCTGGTCACATACACCAAACACCCCACCATGTCCTAATCTTCCACCAATATTTGGTTACAAATCAACCAAATAATTGGTCACAAATACTATCACATCATGCCCTCGCCGCAACACCACACAAACCACCACCGTCGCCGCCGTCATAATACCACCACAGCCATCGCCGTCTGCACCACAACACCAAAAAAATCACCACCGCTGCCGTCCACCTGGCCACAACCACTGCCATAATAATAACAAAAAGCGACCACAACCACACGGGCCACCATTATCTCACAGACCACCATCACCACCACATGGACTGCCACTACAGATCCACCACAACCGCCCAAAACATACCACTATTGCACACCACCACCAACACCTCCTCTATCTCCATTTACACTACATCCACAGCAAGACATGAGAATGAGAGGATGGAGAAGAGAGGAGAGGAAGAGCGGCGGCCCGTCGCTCGGCTTGGCCCTCGAAGCGACTTGTGATGGCGAATGTGCTGTCCAGCTCCTTCGTGCGGCTTCACTCCCACAACTTCGCATGGCTACACTTTGGCGCCCTTAGGTGGCTTCGCGTCAAAAAGAGGGTGTGAGGAGAGGCTTCACGACAGAGAGAGTGTGAGATGTGATAATAGATAGAGAACATCGGTGGTGGCGACGACGGGGATAGAGAGGGAGAGAGGAGGAGAGAAAATGAAATAATTAGGGTTTGAAATTGTGTAGGATTGATTTAACAATACATCCGAGATTTGAAATAGTAAACTAGACTTCTAATTTATGAAATGAGATCTCTTAAGGGAAGATTACATTTATAAGGGGTTTACTTTACACCATTTCAAAAATACAAAAACAAGTTTCAAATTTCAAAAATCAGGTTTTTTCAAAAATCAGGTTTTTAATATTTTTATTTATGAAATTATAAATTATTAAATCAATTTAATATTACATATTTAATTCTAAGAGTTTGGTCACAATCTAAGAGTTTTTAGGTCACAATTAACCATTTTATTAGTAACAAATTATTTTTTGATTACAAATCAAAATTTTCATGTGTCACATTATTTTATAGTCACAATTTAAAAATATTATAGGTCACATCTTGTTCATCGATTACAAATTAAAACTTTAAAGTCACGATTTCTTTATCGGTCACATATTACAAATATTATAGGTCACAACTTATCATACCGTCACAAATTATCAAATTACGGTCACAAATTAAAACTTTAAAGTCACGATTTCTTTATCGGTCACATATCATAAATATTATAGGTCACAACTTATCATACCGTCACAAATTATCAAATTACGGTCACAAATTAACAATGGTCACAGATCAATAAAAATTATATGTCACAAGTCACGTATTTTCAAATTTGTGGGTCACAGTTCGATAACTAAGTCACAGATTAATAGTTAGGTCACAGACACCAAAAAAAAACCCACAACAATTCAATAGCTAGGTCACAGCCACTAAAAAAATAATTACAGTTCAATAGCTAGGTCACAGACACCAAAAAACCCACCACATGTTCAATAGCACGGTCACAGACAAAAAAAAACCACAATTCAATATCTAGGTCACGGACACCAAAAAAACTAGGTCACAGACCCAAAAAAAAACATCATAATTCAATAACTAGGTCACAGACACCAAAAAAAGCTAGGTCACAGACAAAAATAAAAAATCAAGGTTCAATAACTAGGTCACAGATCAAAAAAAAAAACAATCACTGCCACCACCCAAAACATACCACCGTTCACACATCCGCCACCACACCCACAGATAAGCCACCCACACACAGATCCATCTCCAACACATACAGATCCCCACAAACAACGCACACCCATAGCACATCATCTCACACCCACTGCACTGCCTTTCTACCATTCCAAAATTAAAAATCTGCTCAAAATTAAAAATTAAAAAAAATTAAAAAAAATTCTGCTGCTGAACGGTAGCCTCGCTGCCGTTCAGCAGACCCACGCTGCTGAACGGCAGCCTCGCAGCGGCGACGCTGCTGAATCTCAGCAGCGTCGCCGCTGCCGAATCTGCCAGAAATGGGGGGCTCGCCGGAGCTGCCGAATCTGCCGAGAAGAAGGAGGGGGAGGGGGAGGGGAAGGGGAAGGGGAAGGGGGAGGAGGAGGGAGGGGGAGAGGCGGCGGTCGCCGGAGCAGGCGGCGGTCGGAGTGGTCGCCGGAGAGGCGGCGGTGAGAGAGGCGTGAGAGATGAAATGAGAAAATAAAATGAATTAGGGTTTAGTATGGTTTTATATTTAAAATGTGGTGGGGGTAAGTAGTAAGGGTAGGTATATAAATTAATTTAATTTTATAATATTATTATTAATTAATTAAATTTATAAAAACCTGATTTATGAAAAGTCAAAGTTAAATTTGGAATTATGAAAATGGTACATTAAAAGTAGGGCTGGATGTAATTTCCTCAATAAACAAACAAACAAAAACGAAAAATCTGGAAAAAAAAAAGAGAAAAGAAAGAAACAAAAAAGTTATCTTCTTCACCACCCGAATGTGTGGTTGAAAATGAGTAGAAAAATGTGAATGAAAAAAAAATTAGCTCAAACAGGGCCTAAATAAACAAACAAACAAACAAAAACGAAAAATCTGGAAAAAAAAAAAAGAAAGAAACAAAAAAGTTATTAGTTATCTTCTTCACCACCCCACCCCACCCCCACCCCCACCCCCACGCTACCCTACTCCCTTTCCCAACCCCGTCTCTGAAAATCAACCACCAGCCCCGTCGCTGCGGTCGTCGGTCAACTTCAGCACCATCGCCGACGAACAAAAATCTAGCAAAACGTTTTCTGTATCTTGGATTGTATAGACTATGATTGAAAAACCTAGAAAATCACTCTTAAGAGTTTATTTTTTCAAAAGGTAAATACTTTGGCCTCAGACTGAGCTAATATTTGATACAAAAGATGAAGTACTGACAGTGTGAATTTTATATTTATACTAAAAAATCAGCCACCATCACCATAAAATGTTGATTCCTGCATTTCTTCACCAGAAGCCTTTCTAGAATCTCACCCCCGACACCTACCCAGCATCTGACTTGGTTCTGCTTTAGATTGCGTGTCAACTTACAGTATACTTCATTTCACTCTTTGATTTTTTTTTTTCGAACTGTTCCTAATGTGTAAGATTTTCTCAATGATTTTCTTGATGGGTTTGCTAGAAAATGTAATTTTGTTGTTCAGATTGTGGGCAAAAGTATTGAAATAGAGTTTCCAGATTTTGGGGGCAGTGGTGGTGTTTTTAGTTAGCTAAGACTGAGGTTAGGGCGGTGCCGGTGGTGGGTGGCCATGGTGGTCGTTAATTTTTAGGGTGCGGGTGGGGAAGAAGATCATATATTTTTTTCTCCTCTTCTTCTTCTTCCTTTTTTTATTTTTCAGATTTTTTCGATTTTTTTATTTAATGTTGTAATTTTAAAATTGACATTTTACCTCTTTCAATTTAGTTAAGATTAGTCAAAGGGCCCGTTCGGTACTGATTAAAATCAGATTAAAATTGAAAAATTAGTCATTATTATTGATTTTTATTAGATGAGTGGGACTCAATAACGATCATATTTTCAATTTTAATTCCTATCGAACGGAACCAAAGTATGTTTTTCTAGGCCAACTAATGGTCATTTGTACCACAGTTGCAAAATTCTCAAAGATTTGAGACCCCCGTTATCACAATTTGAAAGTTAGAATAAAATCTAAAAAAAAATGTGAAAGGTTAGTAACCGTTGCTGCAATTTACCCTAAAATTTATTTTTCTTTAAATTCATTTTGAACCAAGCATTTTTTCAATAAAATAAATTTAAATGTAGATCCATAACTTTTTCAAATTTTTTTATTTTTTTAAACATTTTTCACAAAATTTATTCTTAAAAAAATCTACACAAAACATAGCCTTATTTTTTAACTTTCATATATTTATCGTCCCAAAGTTCAATTTTGCTTTTTTAGCAAACAAAGGTCAAGTGATCTTATCCATGTGCCTCGGAAGTACCATAAATTTCTACCTTTTCTTGTTTTTAATATGCATTTTTGTAACTTTTTTCAAAGAAAAGTTCAAAGTGCATGTTAAACTAGCTATAAATAAATCTACTTAGAAATTACAAGTAGTAAGTTGCTTACTTAACAGAAACACGAGTTCTTGACACGTCGGAATATTAATTTTAACCCCTGTTTGGTACACATTAAAATTTTTATTTTTTATTTTTCATTCTTCTACTCATTTTCAATCACACATTCTTTAATAAAATAATATTTTCTATCACATCAATAATATTTTCTTCTTTTTCAACCACACATTCCTATCAATCTGCTATTCCAGAATTTATTTTTTCAAAATAATGTGGCTCAAACACACCCTTAAGAATAAAAAAGACGAACATGCTAGTGGATATATTTGAAAGAATAAATGTTACTTATGTAAAAAAAAAAAAATGTTAAAACGTGACATTTTTTTTTAATAATTTTAAGGATTACTCTTAATTTATTGTTATGATTCATAAAGAAAACTTAGGGCTCGTTTGGTACGGATTCTCCAAATTTTACAGTAAATTAATTCTCATTTTCAACCACACATTTTTCAATAAAATAATATTTTTCCATTACATCAATAATTTTTTTCTTCTTTTTCAACCACACATTTCCCATCATATCACTATTCAAAATCAATTCTTCCTCCAAAAAAATCCCTCCCAAACAAGCTCTTACTAACAAGTAAAAATTTTAATCTTAGCCAAACATGATTGGCTCAAGGAAAAGGTTGTCATGAGCATCAATGTCAAAGAACACATCAGTACACTAAGTTGGGATGAGGTTAAAATCTATCTAGTCAATTGATAATGTCTTAATTTAATAAGAATAATAATTATTTAATCCTTCTCCAATAAGTAATTGTGACTTAAATAATCTTACAATATGTTTATGCTCTTTAATAAAATGTATTAATCAAATTCAAATACATTGTACAGTTTTAACTAATGACTCACTGTGATTTAATGAATAATGAACCGTTTTCATAGTTAGATACTAATTATAACTATAGTGAAAATTAAATTTCTTGGTTTTTAAACCTTGCAAGTCGGAGACTTAGTTAAAATTATATAAAACAGTAAATTAAAGATTTAATCACGACTAGTCTAGAACTATTCATGAATGACTTTTAGCCACCGTTTGATCCAAATTATTTGAAATTTTAATGACTGGAATAATATTTTTTGAATAATGTGCATTTAAAAAAGTTTTAAAATTATGTGTAATATTAGTTCATTGAAATATGTTGATTAATAAGAAAAGAGAGATGAATTATAATTTTAAAGTTCGTTTGAACCACATTATAATGAGAATATGAATGAAAAATATAGTCGTTATGGGTCCTACACAAGAGATAGAAAGTTTGAATTTTAATGTTACTGTGATTAGGGGTGGGCAAAAACCCGCCCAACCCGCCCGACCCAAACCCGACCCGACCGGGTTGGGTCGGTTTTTTCCATTTTTTTCTTGGGTTGGGTTGGTTTGCAAGGTTAAGTTGGTCGGGTTGGGTCGGATTGTGGGTTAATCCATCCAACCCGACAAAAACCATCCAACCCGACCTTGCTAATTAAAAAATTAAAAAACTTTGCCAAACTAAAATAGAATAAAAGTGAGACCCGGTAAAAAAAAAGTGAGAAACAAAAAAAAAACCTAACATATCTTCCATAATCTCTCTCACGCGGCGGGGGTCGTCTCACCAAATCATCAACATTGGCTGTGATTTTGGATGAGATCTCTCTTCCAATACATCTCTCTTTTAACGCAATATATTAATGTTGCTTTAAATTTAGTACTTTAATTACTTTAATGTTTATTGATAGGTTGTTCCAACTCCCAACCTAACCCGACCAATCCAACCCAATCCAACCGACATTTGGTTGGGTTGGGTTTCAATCTTTGCATGAGTTGGGTTGTGTTGAATTTATGATAAACCGACCATGTTGGGTTGGGTATGGGTTGGGGGAAAAACCGACCCAACCCAACCACGCCCACCCCTAACTGTGATAAATAACAGTCATACTTTTCATTTTAATGGAAAATAAATGTGGCTCAAACAGGATCTTAATAAAGTCAAACGAGAGCTTAATTCATAGTAATCTATAATAATAACATATGGGGGGAGAGAGAGAGAGAGCACGTATTCCTAAGTCAAAGTATTTTCCTAACAAGTGGACCCTAAGCTTCATGGTGCCCTAACTTAAACCTAACGGGGAAGAATAATTCCACTCAACCAGAAAGATTTCACCAGAAATCTTACATGGAGGTGGGACACACTTGTGAATAAAATATTACAAAAAATACGGGCACACCTATGTTGTGTGTTGTCTGTTGATTTTCTGTGTATTCAATATTTTGTACACACATCGTGTTTGAACGAAGAATGTTATTTAGAATCAATTTAGGTTGCATTAAATATCATTAAATAAAATATATAATTAAATAAAATATTGTTTATTTCAATATATCGACATATTGTTTATTTCAATAAAAGAATTAACAAAGAATGATGTAATAGATTTTTTAAATATTATTTAATATATAGGGGTTTGACTAAGTCGTAATTAGATGCTCTTTGAAAGCAAAAGGACAAGACACTACATCGTAATTAGCGAAAGCTAATGCAAAAATAAGGAAATCTTAATATTAAAGTAAGCAAAGATATTAGCAAAAAAAAAAAAAAAAAAAGCAGAAGGAATAACAAAGTCCAAAGTGGGTCCCACTTTGAAATGTGTGACATAGACAGCAGTTTCGCTGCTGCTGTGCGGGTTAATTTTTAATGCGCTTCCCACCAAAAGTACTTTCGCTCTCTAATAATTTGCATCTTTTGTATTTGTTTGCGAGTTTGAGTTTTCCGCCAAGGCACAGCGAGGTCTTATCTTTCACACTACTATTCTTCTCTCTTTCTCTTATGGAGATTGAAAGAATCTAGGGTTTGAGAGAAGTCCAATTAAAGGTCCATTGTTTGAGACTTTTTCTTCCTTACTTTTGCTCTTTTGCGTGTTGAATTTTTTTCCGTTTTCAAATTCAAGTTTCGCATTTGATTTTACACGGGTTTTTCTTGTGTTTGATTGATCTTTGCATTGCCCTATTGAATATCATGATCTAGTGTTCGTTTGAATATATTTGCTAAAATAGGGGTTTTAAGTTAGTTTTTTTCTTTTATTCATGGACAGTTGAAGATATACTGAATCAGTAAAGCACTTGAATTTGATGTTTTTGGGTATTGGAGATTCTGGGTTTTTAGGTTTTTTATTTTTAGTTGACATTTTTAGCCTTTTTTCTTTTTTCTTTTGAGGGGGTTGATTGTGTTAAATGGAGGAGGTCGAAAAATCAAATAGTGCAGCTGTGGAGAGTTGCCATAGAGTGCTTGGTCTTTTGTCTCAAAAACCCCAGGACCAGAATCAGTTTAGGAATTTAGTTGAGCAAACAGGTGAGGCTGTAAATAAGTTCAAGAAAGTTGTTTCTCTTCTTAATTCTAGTCGTGGTCATGCTAGAGTGAGGAAAGTCAAGAAAATTCAAGCCCTTTTCCCCCAAAACTTATTTCTAGAAAATCCAATATGTAGAATAGATGATCAGCCTAAACGACTTCCGATCCTTCATATCAATTCCAATGATACGAACCCAGTTCAAGAAACGGGATCCAATATCCGGAGTGTTCTCACATCAGGAAACCCTTCTTTGGAATTGATCTCATGCGGAAAATCCACCCTACAATGCGCTCAACAGACACCGATACAGAATTATCATTTTCTCCAACTTCAGCAGCAAAAGTTACAGCAAGCTGAAATGATGTATCGGCGTAGTAATAGTGGCATTAGTCTGAATTTTGATAGCTCGACCTGCACCCCGACCATGTCTTCAACTAGGTCCTTTATGTCTTCATTGAGTATGGATGGGAGTCTGGCTAATTTGGATGGAAATGCCTTTCATTTAATTGGGGCAGCTCGATCAGCGGATCAGAGCTCATACCAACACAATAGAAGTTGCTTAGGAAAGGGAGAAGATGGAAGTGTGAAATGTAGAAGCAGTGGCAGGTGCCACTGTTCGAAGAAGAGGTGCTTGTTTTTAGCTTTTACTATTTCTGCTCCACAATATCATTGCTCTACATAGCATATCTCACAACTGCTTCTTTTTCGTTGCTTTTTTTGCTAATATCTGACAGGAAGCACAGGGTAAAAAGATCGATAAAAGTACCTGCCATAAGCAATAAGCTAGCAGATATACCCACAGACGAGTATTCCTGGAGAAAGTATGGCCAGAAGCCAATTAAAGGTTCTCCTCATCCCAGGTATCGGTGACTCACACTGAGCTCAAACTTGCCACAAATTACTTGTCATAATCGCCTCGACTAATATCTTATATGAGACGCCAGATATTTGCAATTTAAAAGTATAACTAGTCACTGTTGAGATATTTGGTCGTAAGTTTTTACATTTGTTCTATTGCATGTAAGTATATGATTTCTACTTCTGTTGTCCAAAGTTTTCTTGGGGTCAACTGTGTGTGAGGTTGGGTTGAGTCAAATTCACAGAAATTTTTGACTCATTTCAATTGCAAGGGTTCTTGTCATTCTTAAAGCCTGTTTGGTACGGCTTAAAATCCAATTAAAATTGAAAATATGGCCGTTATTGGGTCCCACCCGTCTAATAAAAATCAACAATAACGGCTATATTTTCAATTTTAATCTGATTTTAATCTCTACCACACACCCTCTTAATACTGTCACGGGCTTAGCATTTTTGTCAACTGCGCCAAGCACAGTGCGGTCTTAACGTTGCTAAGTTCCTGCCTCTTGCAAGAACATGTTAAGTCAGCCTTCTTTTACCCATGAATTTAACCTCTGTCCTAATTATCTAGGGTGCCCAGCACTGCGTTTTGGAATTTCTAGTTTTTATTTGAAAGCTCTAACATCTTTAAATGGTTTCACTGAGTTGATTAATCATTTGTGCAGAGGATACTATAAATGCAGTAGCGTAAGAGGGTGTCCTGCAAGGAAACATGTGGAGAGATGCTTGGAAGAACCTTCAATGCTAATAGTCACTTACGAAGGTGAACACAACCACCCGAGGTTACCATCACAGGTTGCAAACACGTGAATCTTTGAAGCTACCTAGACATTGTTAAGGCGGAATCTGGTTTAGATAGAAGAGTTATTTGGAATTTGGGGGTTGCTGGTTGTAAAGAAATCCATGATCTTAAATGACCTTTTAGAGCTTTCCGTGATTGTGTTTAGTTATGAAGGTTCGCCTTTTGATTTATTAGGTCCATTGATGCTTGCCTGTGTTTTAAGCACATTTTGTAGGTAGGTTATTATCCTTAGAAAATGTCTCAACCTCACTGTTATGTAAACATCCCGATCTGATGATCAACTGGATAGATTAGATTTGTCTTGATAAGATGTTGATATGGTTAAATTTTATTAGAGGTTTCCTTCTATTTATGTTCTTTACAAGGGTAAATTTTGTCTCGTCTACTAACTCTTCAACGTTCCTGGTTCTCTCTTTTGTTCCATAAGATGGATTCTTTGTCCGACTAGGAATTTTGGTGACAGAATACTGTCAACCGGATGTTTAAAATAGTCTGACTATCATGAAAAAAACTTGAAAATTAGTGTGTTTGTTAGAGATTAAAATTGAAAAAATAGTCTTTATTATTGATTTTTATTAGACGAGTGAAACCCAATAACGGTTATATTTTCAATTTTAATTGATTTTTGTGCTATACCGAACACACCATTAATCGATTTGTTCAATATGAAACTATATTAATTACATTTTTTTAATCTGTGTGAAAATGAAAATAAACCTATATTTGTGTGACGGAGAGAGTAATATACAATTAACACATAGGAAGCTAAGGCAAGAGATGAACATAAACGGAAGCTCAATGGCGAATGACACTAAATTAAATGACACAACGTTGCTCAATTTAGATTTCCTAGAAAACCTGCATAACTTGTATATGCATGTGTATCTATCTCTATATGCAAGTAAAAAAATGGTCACCATTTTAAGTTAACGATACAATTCTACTTGCACCAAACATAGCAGAGTACAAACTTTCTAACATATTGCAAAACCGAAGAAGTGATTTTACAATTATTCAGTACAATATGATGATCTAGTATAGCCTTCATCAAGTGGAAACCGAACAATTAGAATACAATTTCCTACAGTGTGGAATGATTTGTACCTGGTGATCCTTGCTTGATCCCTTCATCTAGTATGTCGACAAATCAAGAAACCAATTTCTGAGAATGGCTACAGAAAGGAAATACAAATACGTATATTTGAATATATTTACGGTTTTTTTTTTTAATCTTGAACAAGTTCTGAGGGATAATATCTTCAAAAGGAAGAGGCGATTCAATGTCTGCTTGTACAAGGAAAGGAAAAGATGCAGATGCAGATGGTGGATGCAAAGTTCCATGATTAAATGTGCTCACGAGCTGAATTGAATTAAACGAGAAAAAAGAAAAGAAACACAAAGGAATAATTTTTCAATTATGAACTCTTGTTCGGTAGTGCGGTTCCATGCCAAAGGTTAACCGATTAGATGGAACAGCTCAACTCCCTTATAAAATTAGGAAATGTTATTTCCATCCACCACTTCTATATATTCACCCCATTCTAAATTCATCCATATTAAAATTTTGAATTTTATCAAAAAAATATTATATTCGTCCACGTTGTATTCCTACATTAAACTTATAAAGTTCATTTATTTAAATACTATATATACACACTACTTTTATATATCTATCACGCTCTAAATCTATCCCGATTATTATTTTAAAATTTTAAAAAGTTATATTTATATCCCCAATACTTCGACCTTAATTTAATGACTCAAATATCCTCAGTAAATATCTCATCACTCGAATCCAAATGGTTGTAATGACAAAAATAAATAAATTCTCATACCAACATAGAATGATATTACAAAAGATTAAATTTGTTTTCATCATTGTTTTGAATTCAAGAAAAGAAAATATAATCCGAGCAGAAAAATCACATACTAAAATGGTTAAACTCACAATAAAAGATAATCCTGATATTTTCAAAGTCTTGATGTTTTATAAACTTCATAATACTAAATTCCAAATTTCTGTATCGGTATCCAAATGCTATTCCACTGTTGTTCACACCCAAATGCTGGAAGCTACTCCACTGTTGTTCACACCCAAATGCAAACCAACAATTTCGCTTCATCGTTTTCGCAGGAAAGCACCCCTTATTCAATTCAATTTCTTGCTCACTTCTCAAAAAGTTCAAGAAATGCTGCAAAAAAAGAACTAGTTCGGAAGTTCTATCATTGGCTCTAGAATTTGTTCCAATTATATAAAAGAAAATAAATAAAAAATAAAAAAATTAACCATACCGAATACCATTTGTTTGACTTTTTTTGCATGGAAATTGTCTATTAAAGGGAAAAAATTTTTTTTACCATTGTTAATGGAATTTTTTCCAATTTCCAAAAAAAAAAAAAGATGGAAAACCAATTCAATGATTTAAAGGAAAAAGGGGCCACATGAGAGGGGGGGGGGGGGGGGGGGGGGGTGGGGGAGGAGATGTAAGGAAAATTTTTGCAATCAAACAATGCAAAATATGGAAAATGGAAAATGTTTTCCTAGTTCCATGAAAAATATATATAATTTATTTGATTTTATTCTTATCTATTTAAGTAAATTTATATAAGGTTAAAAATATATTATAATATATTTTTTTAAAAAGTATATAGATATATAAAAATCAAAAATGCTGTGAGTACAGAAAATTTCTACATAATTTTGAATTTTACTCACCCCATGTGAGTAAAAAATTGATTTTTCTACCCCCACCCCCGGTGTGTCTATCCTGTATAGATACAAGAATTCAAATTCATGTACCTATAGCAGAACTCTATAAATATTGTGGATGAAAATAGCAGATTCCTAAAATTATCCACCCGTGTCTAACGTCTAGCCAATGTGATATTTGTTTCTCACTTTCACAAAAATCCCTCCTCAGAATGAATTACCACATCATATCTACCCTCATCAAGCAATAATCTATATGTCCCTCTTCTTCAAACCAAGAAGAATCACAGGTTCCACCAGTGCCAAACTCTCCATTGCATTATTGGTTACCACCTTATACGAGCACAACCGTCTTGAGAGCCAAACACTAATATTTTTGCCATCTCCAACTCCAGGCCATCAACTGAGAATTCACCTTGTGCCATATGGCTAAGTTTGGAGCCTAACCCTAACACCGCTTGGTGATTGGGCTTTAGCTGTTCTACGTTACAAATGTGAAAAGATTAAGTTAAGGAGCAACATCATCTTCAATACAATAGCTAAAAAATATTTATGATCAATTCCTCAACGTGAAGGTAAAATCCCACAAAACCTAGATATGAAAAAAAAAAAAAAAAACCAATCAACATATTAGGCTTAAGATATTTCTCTGAAAAGATTCACATTTTATGGTGGAACTCAGAACTCGATATAGTATCACAATCCAAAAAGCTTAAAAGAGCAATTTGATTCATCTAAACCTCAAAGGAACATTTGGATTCCAAGAATAATGAATCCAAACAAGCTGCCATCTTGTTGGATATAGTAAGGGTAAAATATCACATTGTTAAATATAAAAACAATAATCAACGTTTTAAGGGCTTAAACTACACTCAAAAAGGTTGATCTTTTAAGCAATAATTTGATTTTTTTTCCCTCCGCATATCTAATAGAATGGTAGACTATGAGGCACTACAACTGAAGCGCCTCTCAATGTGCTATTAAAAGAGTAATTAAACGAGCATCATCAGGGCATAGATATCTAATATTAACTTGTTTTCTAGAGCACCTTAACAAAACCCAATAAACAATATGCACACACAAAAATTATAGTGGATAGACTAATAGTGGCTGTGGTAGAATAAAGAGTAATGGTGCACTTGCAACCTGTTATGAATAAAATACAGGTTTCACTATCTCATCCAAATAAGAAGATAAACTTATCAATTAAGAGATAAAGGATTTACCACCCCTCTCCATTTTAAGAGCAAATTTCAATCAAAATAAGACTCCAGCAATATAAATCTAAACAGAAGAATTAAAACAGTCTGAACAAGACTATCACATAGGACCTCTGAGTACAGTCAATTTCACTTACCAAATACAAGCTCCTATTTTATCCAGTCAAAATGTATGTTTTGTAGTCGCATTATTTTTCAAGATCGCCAAGGTCAATTGAAATAGCACTCTTTTGACAGATTTTGGCTGCAACACAACCCAATTTCTTTCCACCAGAAGGGCGACATATTATTACATTAACAAGAGATAAATAAAGAAAAGATGCATGTGACTGAGGCTGTATTAATCATACAGGACGTGATGAAGGGAATCCTACTAAAAAAGGAAGCAGAATCAGTTGCATACCAGCTATAGGTATAGGATTGAAACTTGGTTCTCTATGATGCAATCCTAGATAAAAATAGAGTTAGAGAACTTTTAGGAGAAAGAAAATCTCAAATTTTATAAGCAGCATGCCAGCAACTACGTCTGAGGCCAAATTCAAAGATATTAATAGCAGCCAATGACAACCAAAAGCTACAATGTAAACATGTAAGTGAATTGACATGTTTACAACATGTAGTTGGACAAAAACAGTTCGAACATTGAAAGGATGTCCATGTAAAGGGAAAAAACAAGATAATCAAGGCTCGAAGAAAAAGTTATACGTGGTATCAGAGCAAATCATGTCTGATTGACCACAAACAACTCGAACAAGTAGGGATAGCAAATTGGATGAGCAAAGCGGCTAGGCACTCCTTCAGTTCTTGGCTTGAGTATTTATTGCCTTGATCTTCAGAGTGTAGCAGAAGAGGCACCACATTGGCACCCATCCTAAGAATTAAAAATTGTGTCGGCCACATCAATCTGCAATTAGGGAGATCCCCTAGCGCAACGCCACAAATAAGTCTCAAGAAAGCCTATCAAAGCAGTGTCACCAAAGACAGTAACCGACCTAACAAAACTTTATGAATATGAGGTGGTCATAAACTCCAGAAAGAAATCTAAGAGAACAATAAGGAGAAAAATCCAATACTTTGCTTGTCATATCATTCATTTTTTAAAATTAATAATAAAATGTAAATCCATGAGCTATCCCTCTGCCTTGCCAAAATTTTGCTCATCATATTTGGAGTAAAAATAATGAGATGAAGATTTGTAGAATTCATACTTAGAAAAAGAAAGTGAAAGAAAGATTTTCAGTTTCTATAAAACCCATGAGTTGTACAAAGAATAAAATAAATTGGAGCTTAGAGAATAAAGAATAAGATAAAATTGAGAATGCAAAACTTGGAAGAATATAATAGTGTGAATCAATTGAGGGTACAACATCGAATGATTTCTAGCAGGGTTCAATCAGAGACCAATGAGTTTTACCTCTTTTACACGAGGCTTAAGCCATAAAACAAACCAATAAAATAATTTAAAAGAACATAAAATACAAAGATAGGTTTATAATAAATCATCTTGAAAATCCATAATAAAAATGAATTATCAAAAATTTATTGTCGAACTTGCAATCTAAAAAAATAGGACATAATAAGTTCTCAAATTAGGTATCACGTAACAAAGTTATAATCTATTGCTAATGCATAAACAACCTTGACGTCTCCATAAGTCAATATATCTTTGAGAAAATCATCAATATATTTGGTGCAACCAAAAACGATCTAGGCATTTGAGAATCGACTAGACCACCAAAAGATGGAGAGGAAAGCGCTGCATGGTTCGGAGGCATTGGGGGCTCACAACTATCTTATTTTATTTCATACTTTGGCTATTTGATTAGTGATGGCAAATACGTCTTTAGTTCGTATTTATATTTTCTTTAAAACTCAAGTACCAAGGATTGCAGTGTTTTCCAAGTCTAATCCAACTCATAATAGTCATTGAGAATTAACAAATTTAGTTGATCTCATGTTTGTGTGCTTTGTACGCTTCCACCACATCATCTATTATAGAGCATAGTTTGAGTTCCTTATCGAGATGCCGCCAACGATACTATAGGTGAAGAGCTTGCAGAAAGGATATAACACGTACAATAACAAATGGTTTGTTCAAGCAACAAATTGAAAAGGCCTAGGCTCAACAACAAGAGGTGTTAGGCCGTTAGAGTGTGGTGAAGAGGTAACCACATTGCTGTGTAAGGCCCCATTGAGCAAATGGGGAACAAGGCACACTACAGCTGGAGAAGCAGCGGCCAAGCGGGACGGCATTGTTGCTACATCTATGGTAGCTGGACAATGATCCTTCCGGACAGAGGGAATTAACGTTAACCTCCAGGATATAAAACTTGCAGAGCTTGCATAGAGTTTTGTTCATGGTCTCACTTCTCTTAGAAAGAAACAATGGTATGATTGTCGGATTTATAGTTCATCATTTTGTACAAAAGTGAGTTGCATGCAAAGTTTGAAAAGGCGAAACTAAGTACTGAGGCGATTTTTTTTCATGAGACGATGCGTAAGCCTCGAGGCGGATTGAGGGGTAAGCCTCACAAAAAACAAAAAAAAAAAAATCTGAGAATTATAAAATAATACAAAAATATATAAAAATCAAAGTTGGAGCATAGTAAATAGGATATATAGCCATTAGCATATTGAGATATAAGTCACCTAAAGAAAGAAGATGTTTAGTAAAAAAAAAAAAAAAATTACAACAGTTAAACTAAAAATTACTTCATTTGCAATGGAAAAAAAAGCAGCTTAAACAAAAAAAAAAAAAAAAACTAATAATCTGCACTATCATCACTATTACTAGTATCGTTAATGGAATTATCATCAAATTTAATTTCCCCATCATCTTCCTCTTTGCTACTCTCAATTTCTACAAAATCATCTCATCCACCAATTGCAATGTGACATCATTTTATTGTTTTGTTTAAGCCAAAAATGCTTTTTTAAATGGACTCTTTTCTTTTTAAGAATGGTCCTTTCTGATTTCTTTTCATACAATTGAAAAATTAAATTTTAAATGAAGCGCACTCCTCATGCTCCATGAAGCGCTCACCTTGAGGCGTGTGCCTCAGATTTAGAGGCGTAAGCCTCATATTTTTAGCCTCAAAAATACTGCCTCGAGGCGTACTACATGCGCCTCACGGTGAGGAGGGCCTCAAGGCGGGATTCAGTATCGCCTTTTTATACCATGGTTGCATGTACCTCACTGTGTATTTTTCAAAACACTCATCCCTCCCATTAACAAATGTCAGGTTAAAATGTCTTGGATGGATGGTAAATGGAGTGGTGGTGCCGGCAGACCAAAGATCAAAAATTAAAATTCGAGAAGCCCAGGCTTTAATTCCTAGTTTGCATGTTTAATTAGTTGATGAATCTTTAGCATTTAAGTATGAGATTTGTCGGATTTAGGATCTTGATTTATGTTTAATAATTTTGTAGTCTATGGAGGTTAGTAGCCTCAGATTTTGTTAATAATGTGCTTGCAACGTTTGGATTTTGATTAAGATTAAACCAGGAAATCTGTCCAGTATTCCAGATTCTGACCTCTACTTCAAGCAGTCACTCCGAAGTGTGTACTTTGAGTTTCTAGATGAAACCAGCTGGGTTTGAAAGCCTGAGCTTTCTGTCCATGAAACTTGTGTTCACGCTGATTGGCCAACTGTAGAATTAATTATGATAAGTCTCACGATCTGCAACAATATTACCCATAGATCTGTTTACATGTGACTTCATTGATCAATTTGACTGACTAAATGGATGAGATAAATTGTGAAATTTGGATATGTTGTTTGTGGATGGGTTATGTGAATACTGTATAAGTTTCATATTTTTTCATGGTCGTTTGGTATGTCAGATAATTTATGGCGACAAATTGCGCAAATTGAAAGTTTGAATTTTCCCATGTCCTAGGTTAAAAGTTTAAAATCAGATTTCATGGCATGTTTTATGGTTCATAACTCGAGAAAGCCTCTTGTGGGATCTATGTCAAGGCACTGGACGCAAAAAAGAAACGAAAAATAGTAATGCATCGGGTTATAGAACTTGGAACATTACAACATCGGAGATGATAAATGTGAGAGCCTACTGATTTTTTTATGAGAAGATTGAAGCAAAGACTTCAGGTAGCAGTTAAAGGGCAATAAGGGGCAATTTTTAGTAGTTCAGAGGGTTTATTAGACACTAACGAACTTTCAATACAATAGACCTTAGAGGAAGATGAAACAGACACAACACGGCACTTCCCCTATGATGCTCGGACTCGGGTACGGACACGTATCTAAGTGTCGAATTTTTTATATTCTAAAATGTAGGATACGGGAACATGGCTAAAAATAGTCCAAATTTCATACACGGGTACGTGGTTACGTCTTTTAACTTCAATTTTTTTACTAATCCAGGATGTCATTTTGAATGGGCTAAAACTAATTATTCAATGAAGGAAACGAGTATTTAATAAGGAGTTAATACGAATAAAATAAAATTTTGAGGTTTAGTTTTCGATTACGGGAATTATTAAATATTATATAAAATAGAAAATGAGGAATTTGATTGTAATTTGAATTTAGTGGAGCACTATATGGAACCCATTTTCAAGATGGAAAGAAAAAAGAGAGAAGAAAAAGAAAGTAAAACTTAGCGCCGTTGCCTTTCTTCACCCTCTCGACGACGATGCTAAATTTATAGAGAGCAAAAGTGGGAAAGAAGAAAAGGGAAAGAAAGGGAAAAGAAAAAAAAAAAGAAAGAAGAAATAGAAGGAAGAAGTAAAAACGACGAAGTGTCCGGTTGAAATTTGGAGAATCCGACACATATCTCATACCCATGTTGTATCGTGTCCAACACAAGTACTCCAACTATTTCGAAAAGTCCAAGCATCAGAGGCCTTCCCCATAAGACCCATCTACGCTGCACCAAAGAGTAAAGTTCGCCATCGATGACCAGCTGATGCAGTACCAATAGAGAATAATTATCAAACTAAGGAATTAAAGTCTAAAATAGAGAAGAAAAAAGCAAGAAAAAGAAGGAGGAGGAGAAGCCGTGAAAAAGAAAAGGGGAAGGAGAAAACGTGGTCAAGCCAAACTCAAAATTTATTCAATCATCAACCATCGAAATTGTAATGTAAAACTTGTTTAAATAGTGAAAATCTAGCTAGGGTTTGGGCCAACCCATTACTACAAGCTCAATAACGATAAAATAGAAAATAACGACAATGTCCAATAATAATATAGTAAACCCTAATGACAATAAAATAAATCTCGTGATGTCCGCATCAACTCTCCAGGAGTGGAAGAGAACTCGATCTCGTCGAGTGAAGAGGTAGAGCACGGCTGCAATCAGTCGCCTAACCATAAACTCAGATGTTGGGCGAGCTTCCTCTGACGTCCATAAAAACGTGTCTGCGATGGTCTGAATCTGGTGTCCCCACCAATGTCTCCTGGATGCATGGTAGAAGAACTAGGCAAAGGAAGATCAGGCTGACTCCGATAGAGCTCCAATAAGTCCGGGTCAAGCTGCTGTAGTGTCTCTCTAGTAATCCATGTGCAATCAGATTCAGGCCGATCAACCCAACGAACAAGGAAGCGCTGAACATCCCCATCTTTAGTCAACACCACATTTTCATCTAAAATAGTATCAATTTTATCTTTATGTGCTGGGAAGTGTGGAATGGGATTAGAAGTAGCAAGAAAGTTCGGGTCCACATCCATAGATGGAGGTAAGAAAGGATCATCGGATGGATTGAAATGACTTTTATAAACAACTAAATCCTCAACATTAAAAATATGGTGGTAGCCAAGATGTGGCGGAAGATCAAGAACATAAGCATTTGGGCCAACTTGCTTTAAAATTTTAAAAGGATCAGCAGTACGAGCTTGCAATTTAGATCCTGGTCCATGTAGACGCCGCTCTAGTCGAATTCGGATCATGACATAATCTCCAATATTAAAATCAACATGTCTTTTATGTAAATCAGCTCTAAGTTTACATGACGCGTTACTAGCTTCAAATTGTTTATTGATCTCAATATGCACATCATGAAGATGTTGTGCAAATGCTTCAGCTAACATAAACACTCTAGCATGTGGGGACATCGGAATGAGATCTAAAGACTTCCTAGGCTTAAAACCATGAACAATTTCAAATGGACTCATACCTAACGATCGATTCATGAAGCTGTTATAAGCAATTTAGGCTGTAGAAAGAATTAGATCCCAATTTCTAAGATTCTCTCGGACCAGACATTTTAATAAATTACCGAGACTACGGTTAACCACTTCCGTTTGACCGTCAGTCTGCGGGTGATAGGCAGTAAAAAATTTCAACTTTGTACCCATTTTATGCCACAACATTCTCCAAAAGTGACAAGTGAACCTAACATCCCTATAAGACACAATGGTTTTTGAGAGACCATACAATTTGACAATATCATTAAAGTACAATGTGGCAACCTTGGACGCATCTGAAGTTTTGCTACAAGGGATAAAATGAGCCATCTTGGAAAAACGATCTATTACCACAAAAATAGTCATGTTTTTTCGAGGTACGTGGAAGCCCTAACACAAAATCCATGCTCACATCTTGCCAAGGGCAATCTGGAACGGGAAGAGGCGTGTAGAGGCCAATGTTTTGTTTCTTTTATTTGGCCAACTGACACGTGTTACAAGTGCTAACTATCTTGGCCACATCTTTCTTCAAACTAGGCCAATAGAATTGACGTTCAATCTCTTCTATGGTCTTATCTCGCCCAAAGTAACCGGCTAAGCCTCCCGCATGAATTTCCCAAACTATGAAGTCTCGCACTAAAGTTCGAGGGATACACAATTTATTAGCTCGAAAAAGATAACCCTTCTCAAGGCGAAAATCGTCCACAGTATTCGGCTGTCCTTTTTTCAAATCAAGAAAGATATCCTTAAAGTCGGGACAAGTTTCGTACTCTTCCTTAAGCCGTTCAAAACCTATGACTTTAACGTTCATGATCGACAGAAGGGATATACGACGACTTAAGGCATCAGCCGCCTGGTTCTCAACCCCTTTCTTATGTTTCAAAACAAAAGAATATTCCTGTAAATACTCAACCCAGCGACTGTGTCTAGAATTCAACCTCTTCTGGGCGGTGAGACGACGGAGGGCCTCATGATCTGAATAAAGAACAAATTCTTGGGGTAGCAAATAATGACACCAATATCGCAAAGTCTGCACAACTGCGTACAACTCCTTATCATAAGTCGAGTACCGTTGTTTGGCGTCATTCAACTTCTCACTAAAATAAGCGACAGGGTGGCGTTCCTGACTAAGAACACCCCCGATGCCAACCCCGAAGGCATCACACTCAACTTCAAAAACTTTAGCGAAGTCAGGAAGGCGCAAGACATGAGCTTCCGTCATTCGCTTCTTCACTAGTTTAAAAGCTTTAGTCGCTTGATGGGTCCAATGAAACTCTCATTTCTTCAAACACTCCGTAATGGGTGCCATGATTGTGCTAAACCCCTTGATGAAGCGACGGTAAAAGGTAGCTAGGCTATGAAAACTCCTGACATCATGTACATTTTTAGGCTCAGGCCAATCAACAATCGCCTGAATTTTAGCAGGATCGGCAGATACTCTCGTAGATGATACGATGAAACCTAGGAAGACGACGCTATCAGTGAAGAGCGAACATTTCTTGACATTAGCATACAATTTGGTTGCTCGAAGGGCAGAACAAACTTGCTTGAGATGATCTCGATGTTGTTCCTTCGTCGTACTATAGACGAGAATGTCGTCAAAGTAGATGACAAGGAACTTACTCATGAAACGACGAAAAGTTTGTGTCATTGCTCGCATAAAAGTGCTCAGAGCGTTAGTTAGGCCGAAATGCATAACTAACCACTCATAAAGACCATGTTTTGTTTTAAAAGTGGTCTTCCACTCATCACCTGGCCGGATCCTAATCTGGTAATATCCACTCTTTAAATCAATTTTGGAAAATATCGTAGTACCAACCATCATATCCAACATGTCGCCAAGCCTAGGAATAGGAAAGCGATACTTTACCGTGATCCTATGGATGGCACGACTATCGACGCACATCCTCCAAGAGCCATCTTTCTTAGGCGTCAACAGCGCCGGAACTGCACAAGGACTTAAACTCTCACGGATAAATCCTTTGTGAAGGAGTTCATCCACTTGCCTCTTTAATTCAGTGTGTTCAATGGGATTCATTTTATAATGAGGCAAATTTGGAAGCGACGCTCCCGGGACCAAATCTATGGCATGTTGGATGTCCCGTAAAGGAGGTAGTTCGTCGGTAAGTCCTCGGGGAACACATCCTGGAACTCTTGAATGACCGCCTGGGCTTCAGAAGGGGCTCCAAATGGGGAACTCGATGGAACCTCCAAGATAACCAAGGCAAACACAACCGAATCGCCCACAAGTGTGCGTTCGAACTCTGTAGGATTAATGATGTGTAATCCCTTTCGTTCCTCACTTTTCTTGGTTTCATGTGAGCCAACAGGCTTCGGTGGAAGAGGGTTAAGGTGGATCTTCTTACCATTAAACACGAAAGAGCATAAATTGGATCGACCATAAATGGTTACATCTAAATCGAACAACCAAGGTCAACCAAGAATGACATGACCAACATCCATGGGAATGACGTCACACCATATATGATCCTTATACTCGAGAAACTGAATAGGCACCAGACAACGTTCCTTTACAGCTATCAAGGAAGTATCAACCCAAGAGACATTGTATGGCTGAGGGTGTGGTACAGATTGCAATCCCAGACGGGTTACAGTAGTCATCGACACCGCATTAATGCAACTACCATTATCCATAATGACTTTACATCCTTTATTATTGATCTTGATGTAAGTGTGAAAAATGGCATGACGACGCCAATCGTCAGCGTTTTTGGGCTGAATCAGGGTACAACTTACAACACCAAATCTCGACGTGTCTGGGAGACGGGGCATTGACTCTTAACTCCACCGAAAAGGTCCGAATACAACCTAAGAAGGTATCTTCTTTATCATCCAAGTCCTTAACTCTTCTAACTTAGGTTTACAAACTTGATCCTCCAACACACGTTCCTCTCTACTCTCTCGTTCTTCCAGAACTAGGGCTTGACTAGGACAGTTAGAGGAAATGTGACTAAAACCCTTACAGTTAAAATATAGCAAGCGGGATGACGTCCTATGAACTTCTGTACCCTTACCTTTATTTTCCCCTACAAGAGGACCCTCAGATGGGGAAGGCTCTAGGATGGACTTTTGGGGTGCAGTGGGCGCTGCAGAATTGGGTGCCGAAGAAACGGGGTTACGGTTGTCACCACGACTTCGAACGGAGTCCTAGTAACTAACTCATAATCTCGGACGAAGGCATAAGCATGGTCAAGGAGAGTAACGCCCCGAAGGACAAGCTCGCGTTTAAGATCATCTCTGAGGACTTGTCGAAACCTACTCAAGATCATGGCTTCATCCTCAATGACCTGACATCTCATTCTAAATTCATCAAACTGAGTGACGTACTCAGTCACTGATCGATTGCCTTGCGTGAGAGCATTCCATTGATCCAACAAATAACCTTTATACGATTGGGGTAGATACTTCTCTTGAAGGCGACGCTTTATTTCACCCCAACTCCCAACAGGAGGAGCATGACAACGATCAAGGAGTTCCTCAACACTTTTCCAAAAGAGTTGAGCGATGCCGGTTAGCTTTAGACTAGCAAACTGAACTCTCCGGTCTTCTGGGACTCCATACCAAGCAAAGAAACGATTCATATCTCGAACTCATTGAGTAAATACCCGAGGGTCTAAACAGGCATCAAAGGTTGTCGCATCCAATTTAATGTTTCTTGTCAAAGATATTGAATAAGATTCCAGAGATCGTCAAAGATTGCGATTATAATATTTCCTTTTAGTATATGATTACTTTCCTTAGTAGTAGATTGCATAATATTTCCTTTTATATTTATTTCCTTTTACAGTTATTTGTAACCCTATAAATAGGGTCTTTTACTTTATAATAGAAACAAGTTTATTACATACAATTTATAATATTTTTCACATGGTATCAGAGCAGTTTCGATCCTAAACAAATTAACCTTTGAATTTCGTTTCCGACGGGCGGCCTTGAGCCGCTCGTCCGGCTACCAATGTTATTTTTCTTTTTTTATTTTCTTTTCGGATGTATCCCTACAAAGTCGCATCACATTTTAGTGGCCACAACTCAGTTTCTGCAGTTTGTTTGGAGTTTCTTCAACTTTGGTAATCTAGAACTTGGTCCAGTTTATTTGGAATTTGGTTTAGTATATGTACAGTTCATCTGGAGTTTTGGCCGGTGTTTTGGCTTTAGAACTTTTGTTGGAACATGAATTATATGTTCAACTAAGTTTTCCCGACAGATAGAGTTCGCTGTGTGTGTCGGCACACTTCGTCAATTTCCTTTGGAAATTCTTACTGGTGAGTGAGCTCTCTGGAGTGTCTTTGGAGTGGTTGAATCTTCGATTCTCTTGGGTCACAACTCAGCCTTTTAGGTGTGGGTTCTTCTGGTCGTCCACGGCTGACTGAATTTTTGTCAACGTGTGACTCTTCTTCGGTGGTTTCTCGTAGTTTTTCGTGGTTTCTCGTTGGTTCTCGTTGTTTCTTTGGAGTGTTCTTGAAGTGGTTTTGGAGTGGTTCTTTGTTGTTCTTGGTCTCTTGTCGTCAGTACTTTTCGTCGTTGGTTGCTTTGGATTTCTTCTTCGTGGGCACAAGTATTGTCATCATCGTCAATTCATGATTACAAATTGATGATTTTATCAGCATCAATTTGAGGGGGATGTCAAAGATATTGAATAAGATTCCAGAGATCGTCAAAGATTGCGATTATAATATTTCCTTTTAGTATATGATTACTTTCCTTAGTAGTAGATTGCATAATATTTCCTTTTATATTTATTTCCTTTTACAGTTATTTGTAACCCTATAAATAGGGTCTTTTACTTTATAATAGAAACAAGTTTATTACATACAATTTATAATATTTTTCACATTTCTAAAGAAACGTTCATTGTGGCGAGGAGGAGACTGAGTATCATAACGGTGATGCTCTCGCCCCCGTTCACGAACGTGATGTCCATCCCTACGGTTATGCCGAATGTGTGATCGGCCACCTTGGGGACAACGATAATGCGTGTTACTAGATGCTTCTGAGTTTTCAGCTTCAGTTGAGTGTGGGATTTGTTCAAATGTGGACATTCTAGCAGCTAAGTCTCTAGTTTCATCTCGGGCAGCGGCAATCTCGGCTTGACTAGCGGCGATTTGCGTTTGTAACTATTGTTGACTAGCAGCAATTTGCGTTTGTAACTGTTGTTGACTAGCGGTCATTTGCGTTTGTAACTGTTGTTGACTAGCGGCAAGTTGTGTTAGTTGACGAGTAAGGGCATCAAGTTGAGATGGGTCCATAGTGATAAGACCAGCGACTTCATAACAATCTGATTCAATCGATGTGCAACGTTGAGAAAAAGTGCGGTTCAATATGTGACTCCAGCTATTTTATGATGAGGTTTTGAAGAGACGGTGAAGAAATTAGAGTTAACCACCGAGTGACATCCAAAACCATATAAGTTTTCGAAGCTAAAAAGGGGGGAGGGAGTTAATGGTTTACAAACAGGATCTTATCAGTTTGTCAACCAGCTCGACGAATCGCAACATTTAGTGACATCGTGCTGATGGATGCATGTCATTTGCATATGGGGTTAACCGTAACAGTATGGCATGAAGGTTACACACGACAGGGCTAACACTAGTAGTTTCACTTTTAAGGCTGATACTGATAATGACAACGTGACTTCAATCAAGGAACTCAAGCTCTTGAGCATTAACCTAACAGTCAATATGAAGCCCAGAGAGAATCTAAGATAGAAAAGGAGAATTGTGACATACAAGCCACAACTTCCATAGTACATTGTTGAACGTGTAGGTAAAAATATAGCCCCCGTTTGACACCCATTAATTTCTCTTTCTCATTCTTCATTTCAACCACACATTCTCCCAATAAAATAATATTACACACAAATAAAAAACTTTTCATCACTTTTCCACCACACATTCTCATATCAATCACTATTCCAAAATTTCTATTCTTCTAAAAATGGGTTTCAAACAGGGGCATAGATATTTCACAATAGACATCTACTGTCAAATGAATCAGCATTCACACTAATACAAGTGATACAACAAATGGAAAATGGGTTAACAAATCAAAATCAAGCAGATATAGGTATAAATGTCTAAAGACTCTATGACCTATAATGCAGCCAAATCCGTCATCTGATAACGGTTGAAGATTTATTTAGTTTTTCCATGTTATGAATGTTCTTCACCACAAAACACAGATGTAGAACTCATATATTCAATCAGCATGCTTCTTACTACTCATTCACAGCAGTTTCCCGCTCAAAGCAGAGTGAAACTCAGTCCAAATGAGAATCCAAAAGGAGCAGATTCAAATGCAATTAAGATAAACAACATTTACTGAAAAGAAAATGAATTAATTTTCAACAAAAAAATACAGATGTAAAAAAGCAAAATTTGAATGAAAGCTTGTAGAGCAATACACAACCAATCCTGCAGTAACATAATATTATACTTATTTATAATTAAGTCAGAGTTATTATCTTCTCTACTATCATAATTAACAGCTAACTTTCAATTTTCAAACTGCATATTGATTATATATAATATACTTACATGAAAAGAATGGCAAAAACGTGAAAAGAAAACATCACTTCCAGCCTCCAGAATTCTTTTATTAGCTGCCCATGGTCTTTCCTTATCTACCTCTTCGAAACCTAAAAGTAAAATGCATAAATCTGAAATTAATCAAGAAACCACAAATTAATTTAACAAAAAAAATGCCTGTACAAACTACAAAACACACGCACAAACATATTCATATCGACTTCTTAGTCTCTGACTAATCCACCTGTAGCAAAAAAATAAAAAAAGTAACAAAAAGTAAAGGAAATGTCAATATGAAAAATTGGAGGTTTCAGTTTGGTCTCACCGTGGCTGTGCTTGGTAGTGGTTGTATTTCCCTTTCCTAGTTTTCTCGGAAATTTGTCATTCCTTAATTATCAGAAATTTCTCCTCGTGTTTTCGATTTCAATCAAAATATAAAGGAAAATGCAGAATTGATCCCCCAATCTTGTGATGTGTTGTAATTTTATCTACAGCCTACTAAAGGAGACAAGTGGACTCTCAACTTCTACGAATAGGTCCACAACTAGTCCCAACAGGCAAAAAATCGTCCAAAACTCTATTAAGGATCTGTTTGATGCATATTTTTGAAAATAAATTTTATGGAAAATGATTCATTTTAAAAATATGGGGTCAAAATTTAGGAAAAAATAATTTTATTGAAAGAATTTATGATTGAAAATGAGTTAGATAAAATGAATTTTAAAAATTTTATATTCAACATGGATTAAATTTTTACTTAAATAGACTGAGATAAAACTTAAAAGTGAAAGCATAACCAATCTCAAGTAAAAAAGTGAAATAAAACCTCATCTTTTCCACTACACCCACTATTTGCCACCATCACCGATAACACAACTCTTACCTAGCTCATCTACAACCCCAAAACGTATTCAACAACCTGGCTTTTGTGGCTAGGCATTTAAGTTTGACGTTGAAGTTTGCTTCACGTCTAATAGTTTGCCTAGTACGTGAATGTAGACTCAGTATGCGTTGAATTTTATTAGTGACTTCTCTGATGAGTTGTATCGAATAGTAGGAAATTTTGAAATAACATATTGGGTTTGACTAAGAGTCATTCAATTTGAAAATGCTAATAAAATAAAGTTAGGAGGGTTGTCGTCTAGTCTTGGGATGAGATTGGTATATGGTTCCAATGTCATGTGCAACACTAAACTGTAAAAAATGTAGATTAGGACTAACAACACAACTGAATTGGAAGATTGATTGTTATTGCTCCAAATTTGCAACTCGAGCAAGACTAATGCTTCAATTTTTTGTATGTATGTGAAAATAGAAAAGAGATGAAAATGGAGAATTTGTGTTGTCTTGTCCAATACATCCAGTGGGAGTTAGACGAGATAACAATTCTTTTGACTTTTATACTACTTTTCATTGTTTGAACATATGAAATCGACATTCTATCAATTTTTGAGCAATAAAAAAAATTAGTTTGTCAATATATTCGAAAAGAACATTAAGTTCAAAAAACACACACCTTTTAAAATAGTCCATCTTTTCATAGTTATCGCATCTGACCCGATCAAAGTATCTTATCAACGTTTCGAGTGGAAGGTCATTGTTGGGTTGAAAAATAAACAAACAACTCTTTCTTTCTTTTTTTTTTTTTTTAACAAAAAAAGAGCTAACTTTAAAAGTTAAAGCTAATTTTAAAATTCATTTAGTAGTTGAAATATTATAAATTCTAAGATTATCTCTCTTTTTTGGTATTGCCTCCATCCCATTTATATATGCTGACTTTTTTTTATTTTCTTGTCCCATTTATGGGGTCATGTTTCTTTTTTGAAAAAGTATTCATTTTGTTCATTTACTAATATACCCTTATTTAATTTGACTGGTTATAACCAACTCCTCCCACTTAATCTTGAAATTCTACCGATTTTAATTTACCTTTTTAGCCAAATACATACACACGTTACTCACTTCTCCTTGGAAACATGGACAATTAAATAATGGTAAACTAAGAAAATTCTTTGCAAAAATAATTTTTTCAATAATATTAAATAAAACTTTTTAATCAGTGTGAAAAATAAAATCAACATATATAAATGGGATGGAGTGAGTAATAAATTAAATTAAATATCTATATAATTTGTTCTTTGGATTATTGGTATAATACTCCCCAACGTATGGACCTATTGCTCAATACCCCTACCTTTTCGCGAATTGGCCAAAACCCCCCCTCGTCCCCCCCCCCCCCCCCCCCCCCCCCCCTTTTGTGACGTTTGAAGAGTGATATACTCCCCTACAGTCCACTCCCGTTATTTTTGGTGTTAATTCCAAATAAAGAGTGCCAAAATGGAAAAGTTAAGAAGGGCAAAATCTTCTTTTCATGTCCACGTCTTTAATAATGGCATGTTTACTTGGAGTAAGCGTAATATATAAATCACAAAAAAACATTTTTTCGTGAGTAACCTACTATTATCTGAAGTTGCAATTGAGTCTCGTCTCTGTAGGTGTGGAATGGAGATTCAATAGAAGACTTCGTAGACACAAGCCAACCGAGAAGAAGATTCTGAACATGCACACTACACTTGGTAATGGAAATCCAAACCCCATTTCTTTAATATTTGCCGGTATGCTATATCCCTGGTTTTTTTTTTTTTTTTTTAACAACAAAATAGAGGTTGTGAATTCTTTTCATAGTGTAATCCACCTATGTGTCGTAGATCTATGAAGATTATACTTGAGCTACTAAGATCCAGAAATGCGTATGAACAACACGTCCTAAGATTGTAGTGGCAAAACACTGCTTTTGGATGGTGTATATACTTCGTTTGCATTCTTTTGTCACTTCTTCTTTGGTCTCCCAAACTTTTTGTGAATACTAAAGGTGTCAACGGATTTTTACCGGATTTGACCACGTATCTCGACCCGTGATTGGGAAAATCGACTATGTATACATATGAATGTATGCTTCTTTCTTATAAGCTTCATCAATATAATCTATAAAAGACTGAATGTCACGCGAAAGCAGTGCTGCAACAACATGACTGCAAGGTATTCATGTTAATTGTCACAACCGACATGAACTTGTCCTCACAATTTAGGTCAACCGCAAGTAGCATTTGGCTTGCATTGTGACATATTTGGAATTTATAGTTCCCCGAGTAATCAACATGTTCAACCCTTGAAAGTCTAGTATTTCTCCAAATGATCTTCACGATCCTTGGACCAACATCTCCACTCTATTTGTTGCATGCATCTCTTCGAGACACAATTCTTCGCATCAAATGCATTTTGATTTTCTCCGACATTGTTAAAATAGGCTTTTCATGTACACTCAAGATGGCACTATCGAATTATGCACAGAGAAAATAGACTTCTCACATGCACTCAAAATAAACTTCTTTCATGCATCCCGAAGTAGAAGTCTAGAGGTCTCCAATAGCCATACACATACACAAATGCCTCAAACCAATCCCTATTGAAATATTGATGCTTCACATAGTCCAATAACATCACCGTACAATGTTCGTAATTCACATTATTCAACTTATCGAAAAATACCCTGATAAAAATAGCCATTGTGAAATAGTCCTTATATCCGACTGGATAAACATGAAAAAACTAATTACTACTTAAAATAGGTCAAAACCCACATCAATCAACATGTATACACGTAATAAACTAAAATCCAAACAATATCATGTAAAAAATTGAACCCAAAACATCATTTCGAAAGCCAAAATAGGGACATCGACCATATTTATGAGCGTCATCTTCAAAACCTTTTGTTACAAGAGCATACATTCTCTATAAACAAGTGATGAAAATATGTATATAACAAAAATCAACTAATTCAGTAACCCATTTTAAATTTTGAAATTTTTATCCACACAATCGAAATACAACTTATGTGTTATGGATGACAACGAGACGAGTATCGAATGAGTCGGCCATTCTCACTCCCATCTCGTCAGGTATTTTTGTTTCATTGCCTCATCCACATACCCAGTTAAAGCGGGATGAGGCGGGGGCAGTTCCCCTACCCCATTTATTGCTCGTTTATTTTTTGCATTTTTAAAAAAATATTTAGTTAGTAAATATTATTATTTAAAAAATAATATTTGTTAAAAAAACTTATGTTCCATTTAAAAATGATAGTAAATTTTTTATTTTTGTTTGATAAAAAGTTTAAATTTGAAATTAATTTTAAATGGGTGGGTAACAGGGTGAGGCGGGGGCTATGTTTTTCATGTCTTGTACCCGTTTCGGGGCAATTATCATGTCCCGTCCCCACCATGTTTACCCAGTTAGGTGGGTAATCCTCGCCTCATTCAAATCAGTGCTCTGCGGGTATCGAGTTGAACAAGTTTTTTTGCCATCCCCACTATCACTTACTGTTGCAAACCGGTCCGTAAAATGTTGCGGTGAAAGAGTTTAATATGTCGGGAAATAAAACCACTCCAATCATAGGTGAAGAAGAATCAGTTGATGTTGATCGTGGGTTTGCACTGAACTTCTTGTCTTTGGGAGTGACCTTTCATTTCTTGTGGAATACACCCTTACTCCAGGCAAATAGGCCCTTATTAAAGATGTGAACAGAGGAATACAATTTTGCCCTTTCAACTTTTCTAGTTTGGTCCTCTTTATTTTGAATTAACTGCAGAAGTAATGAGGTTTGACTAATTACTCAGTTTATGTTAATGTGAATGTTTGTGGACAAAAAGATAGCACAACACTATTATTAGACAAATTCACGAATGTTGGAAGCCTGTATTGTAGCTCGAACCTGTAGGTCTACTCGATTTTGTTGAAACTTGATCAAATTGGACTCTAGCCAAGTCTAAAATACAAATAATGTCATATAATTAATGAGTTACACATAAGGTCTTATCCAAACAACCAACTTATCTCATCACACCACATCAAGAAACCGTGAATCTCATAGGATTACTTTAAGCCTCATCACGACTATTGCGTCCTCATTATTTGAATGCCACTTGTCCTCGGAGATAAACGTATGACCACTTACACTTTTTGACCTTGCTCATCTTCTTTCTTAGTATTCTATGCTAATTGCTAAATTCCAGCATGATCGTCGAAAAGCTTACTATCTACACCGCATTGATATCAACTTTTGTGTCTTGTCTAGAAGTTCCACAAGATTGCTAGTGGTCCAACTTCCATTCATTTAATGTAGGTTGAGTTCTTATTTAGAGCTTGTTTGATACGGCTTAAAATCCAATTAAAATTGAAAATATGACCGTTATTGGGTCTCACCCGTCTAATAAAAGTCAACAATAACGGCTATATTTTCAATTTTAATCTGATTTTAATCTCTATCATACACCCTCTTAGTAAAATTTTCTATTTGAAAATTAACATCAATGTGATTAATTGCAGTTGTGTACTCCCATCCACTCATGGTATATTATGCCCCTGTTTGGTATTGATTAAAAATAAGATTTAAATCTAAATCAAAGTCAATAATTAATTTTAATAACATATTTTATGGGATCTACACCAATCATACATTCATTAACTTTTATTAAAATTTACTAAAAATTTGGTTTTAATTCCCACTATACAGTGGCATAATACATTTTTACTCAATCACCTTCCAAATTAGCGCTCCATAATACTATCAATTAGAAAACAACTAAACAACCAAACTCCATAAAATCTGCTAATTATATACCAAAGGTTGAACCAAGACCTAAAACCCATATTTAACAAATCCATCAAATCGACACGTTTCTATATTATTTTCATTATTCAACCATGGTTATCACTCGCAATATTGACCAACAATACATGTCACGACTACTCAATGGGTAATTATATTGACACCTTAATTTTACTCGTTACTCCACATTGTAATATGTTCTCAAGCTTTGCTCATAATAGCATTCATGTACTTAACTTTTGTTTTTTGAATTTTTATTTTCAACTTTCAATTAATTAAAAATCTCATCCTAGCCAATGACTTCTGTCAAAATATCTTGTTACACGCTTAGAAATGAGGGAAAAAATTGTTCAATTTGTGTATCTATTTAGTTATTTTTGAATATGATAGGAAATTAATTAGTCATTTTACTCCCCTGCCAATGGACTTCTTGGAAAGAACTCATTATCAGATTTAAGATGTGTTAAATTAATGGATAGTTGATGAAAAAATGTGATGAAAAAAGTTGGCGACCTATATGATAATAAGAAGAGATTGAGATCATTAAGTGCAATTATAATGTAGTGCAACAAACAAAAATTGTGGTACGAATATAATTATCATTACTCAACTCTCAAATGTATTTATCAAAATAGTTTGACGATGTAACTCTCATAAAATAGGCGGAATAAAACTTAGGCAACGAATTAGGTGTTGCCATTTGGGGGTCCTTGAAGATATGAAATATGAGCGTGAAACTAGGGCAAGGAGAGAGAATGGTGTAGGGGGTGTCTTAACTGAGATTTTGATGAATTTTAAAAAATTATAAATTCCAATGAATTTTGTGGATATGAATATATTTTCACAAAATCCATAAGAATATCATTGCAAATGGAGAAGTTTCAAAACAATTTTTTATATGTATTTTAAGCTTGAAATCCATCCAATTTTTTTAAAATCCTTCCATTAACGAAATCCTTGTAAATTCATGAGTTATTGAGAATATTTAGATTTTAAAGGATTTTATTGATTAAAATTGCAATTGGGGACACCTAGATTTCATTAAAATCTCAATTGGAAACACTTGAATTTAGAAGGACTTTTAAAATTCATCAAAATCAGTTTAGTACTTTTTTTCCTTGAAAATGACCAAATTGTACATTAAAATTAAATAATAAATTTTCTACAATTGTATCCTTTGTTTAGAAGATTTTATGTTCAAAAGTTGTATAATTTCTTCAATAGATAAAACTTTGTTAAACACATTTAATAATTCTCATGTTTTTCATTCAAAAGTATCAATATTTGTGAAACACCATGGCTCTGAAGAAACACATTCAAAATCTGTTTAGATGACATTTCAAGAGTTAACAAATTGTGCTTGCTAATTCTATGTGATTAAGGTGTTAGTTCTATAGGAACAAAGTATATTTTATCATGGATATCAATTATTCACGACTTTGATCACTTAAAAGTGAATAAAATTGTTTTAAGGACGATGTGACTTCGTACAGGTTAAATATAATTTTATTTGTTGATTCAATTTGGTATGCATAATATTTTGTACAATTATATATTGATGTTGATTTAGTGTCGTAGGAACTACAAGTTGAATATGCTACAAAATATGGACGTCGCGTAATATAATTATCTTCGCATCACAATGTTTTTTGCAAGTTTTACCATAATGATATGACTTTCAGCTTGAAACTATAGATACAATTGCAAAAACCCTAACTCGGAGACAAACAAGAAACTGCCATGGAACCTAATAAAATCAAGTTTCCAAGTAAAAAACGAATAAGAGTTTTACGATTATCAACTAATTTATGAACATTAGAAGGGAATAGAATGCGTAAAGGTTAACAAACCATGGTTTGTTTCATATAGTCGTACAACATTCAATTAAAGTACGTGACAAATATTTTATTACGACTTATTTGTAGTAAGGAGCAAATTAATAATTTTTTACAACATAAAGGCTTTCCAGCAAATTGATGTTAGTGTGACAAGTGTTTTACAAGTTTTGTCAACATATAGTCTGATTTTCAATTTTGATATGATAGATATATATACAACTCTCCATATAAACAAAACAAAAAAACAAAATTTTATCCATTATCAACTAATTTAAAGATTAAGAAGGAAGAACACATGAAAAAAAAAAATCACTGGGTGATACCTTTATTATACACGATGGAGTACCATGCAATTTGTTTCCAGAATTTATGAAGACTTGTCTGTAGTAGTAAGTAATTTTAATTATTCTTTTACTACGGTAACAAATTGAATATAGTTCATAACATGAATGCTTAGCACTAAATGTTCTTTATGCCAACTTGGTATAATTTTCAATTTAATAGGATAGATGCATTTGCAAAGATATAAATAACTTCAATATACAAACAAAATAGCATGTAACATAACAAAATTAACCTTTTGTGAAGAATAATACATGGCAAGATTAATTGGTAATACCTTTATTTTACCCAACGATATACCATGAAGTTATTACACGTGGCATTTTAGAATTTACCAAGACTTGTTTGTAGTAAATAGTAGTAGTTTTAGTTAGAGCAATGGTATTTAGCTTCACGAGCGCTAAGCACCAGTCTAACTGTCTACTAAGTGTCCTCAAATGGTTGAATGTCACATATGAAGAGATATAACTCATATTTAAGATATACAATCAATTAATTGAAGTCAAACCGGTGATAAGTACCCGTGAAGTTGAATATGATTATTTCTTTTGTAATTGTCTTACAATGATACCAAGTTGAATGAAGTGTATAACACTAAAAATTCTATAACATGTCAAGATTTGTTTGTAAGTTGTGTCAATGTGGTATAATTTTCAATTTAATAGGATAGATATACTTTCAAAGATATTAACAACTTTTTTCACAAAAAAACAAAATACCATTTCACACAATAAAACCAATCATTTATGAAAATTGAGTAGAAACTTACTTGGGATCAACTAATTCAAAAGATTAATAAATAATAACACGGGGCAAGATTAATTGACGATACCTTCATTTCATTCAACGATATACCATGCAATTAAAGCACGTGATGTTAATAACATTCCACGTGTCTTCTACTCTGTGCCATTAATCATAAAAAAAAACTAAGCTTATATGAAATTTTGACACTAATTTTATCCATTGTTAACTAATTTTTATCACTAAGAAATAATAACACATGTTAAGATGAAGGTGCACTACATTTATTTTACGTACTAGTTCACCGTACAATTAAAGCACACACCTTTAAAAACATTCTATTTGACGTCCACTTTACATAGTTAATAATGTCATTTACCGAACACTTATGTGATCACAAAGCATCCTATTTGTTTTAGTTGAAACCAAATATTTGAAATAAAATGTTTGCATGACCTAATATAACTTGACGCACAACTATTTCCAATATGTTCATCTTCAATGTGATTGTAACTTGTATTTTTCTATCCAAACGTGATCCGATTCATACAATTCTTGATTGTACGGACTCGTTTGTTAACCTACTATCATATTCAATCTTAGAAACAACATTCGGTTCCAAGAATCATCATAAAATTCTCCAAAAGCACAATATGCTCCGCAAAAAGCGTTATCTTGACCACTTTAGCTTCGAAACACAATATCTCCCAAACCTCTAATCCGCAGATCTCAAATGAATACTCTCCAGAAAGCTTATGAAATTTCCTACACACTGAAAAAAAATTCACTCAATTCCATGAAGTGTATCTCAAGTTATTCCTGCATCAATCAAGCACAAAAGCACACCTTTAGTAGCCTAAAACAGCCAACTTTGCTGCATTCCAATCCATATCCTACTAATTTATTGCTCACAACTGTAGATTAAATCTCAATCCAACGGCCTAAATTTAAAATTTCACAAAAGCCTGGATCCGCGTCAAGGGCCTCTTTACCAATCAGGTTACAGCATTTGGATATAGCTCTCTAACGCTTACTATATAAATCCACCCCATTTCTTACTCAACCATCATCTCCAACCCTCAAAATTCTGTAGGAATTCAGTATAATAGATCCATATTATACGATTTTCTCAAGATCCTGTTTTATATTCGTAACCCTAATCCCAGTTTTCTGATACTGGAAATAATTCTCTATGGCCGCCACTGAAGAACCAGTTGTCCTCGTCGAGCCTGTGGCCGAGTCGTCCGCTGCAGAACCAGCCGTGGAAGAGCATCCACCGGCCAATTCTACCAAGTCCAAGAAAGAACCCAAACCGAAGAAACCTGCTGCACCCAAAAAGCATAATTCTCCATCTCATCCTCCTTACTTTGAGGTATTGAATTACAATTCAATTTTATTTGATTGTTACAATTTTTTGATTTTGTGAAATGGGATCTGAAATTCTGGTGAATTTTGTGTCCATGCAGATGATTCAAGAGGCGATCGTGTCGTTGAAGGAGAGAACTGGATCCAGTCAATATGCGATTCAGAAATTTGTTGAGGACAAGCAGAAGAGTCTGCCGGCTAACTTTAGGAAGCTTTTGCTGTTTCACTTGAAGAAGCTTGTGGCTTCTGGAAAGCTGGTTAAGGTCAAGAACTCGTACAAGCTCCCCCCGGCTCGTTTGCCTGTTTCCAAATCTGCTGCTCCTGCTAAGAAGAAGCCGGCTCCTGCTGCCAAGCCCAAGGCCGTCGCCAGCAAAACCACTAAGGAGAAGAAGGCACCTCCTTCCAAAGCGAAATCCAAGCCAAAGGCAGTCGCTACCAAGGCTAAGCCAGCTGCCAAGGTTAAACCTGCTGCCAAATCCAAGCCAGCTGCCAAATCCAAGCCGGCTGCAAAGCCTAAGGCGGCTGAACCGGCTAAGTCAAAGCCAGCCCCCAAAAGGAAGGCCGCAGAAAAACCCAAAGCGGAAAAGAAGCCGCTTGCGAAGGCAGCAAGGACATCAACAAGGACAACTCCAGGGAAGAAGGTGGCTCCGGCGCCCCCAAAGAAAACAGCAACTCCTAAGAAGGCGGCTCCTGCAACGAGGAAGGCCCCAACGGTTAGGAAGGCTCCGGCTGCAAAGAAGGCTCCGGCTAAAGGCACGAAGCGAACTGTGAAGTCTCCGGCGAAGAAAGCAGCCCCTGCAAAGAAGGGGAAGAAGTGAGAATGAGGGAGATGGCCTCTTTGAAATAGTTGTTTGTTTGCAGGGATAGTTTTGTAAATTTGTCTTGGATCCTTTGTAGTGGGTGTATTTGCATCTTTAGCCCACAGAATATCATAGAATTATCTTCCCCCTTTCATATATTTTTTTAGAGTTGGTTTTTTTTAATTGATTTTTAGGTTTTAGGGATTTGAAACAGTGCTTAGTTGTACTTATATGTTCAAATCTATTATGAAATGAATTGAGTAGAGTTCTTCTCTAAATTTATGCTCTTTCTTTTTCATATCAATTTCTCTCTTGCTGCTTAATCTTTAGGGTTTTGATTCGTGCAGTGCTTTACACGCAAGGTTTGCGTTTTAATCATGGCTGGTGGTGCACGTTAATGGCGAGGTGGGGAAGTCGGTGGAGTACACCGAGCGCAAATTAGTATGTGGCGTCATTTGCAATCCTAATGTTGATGGTGTGAATCAGAACCATTTTCTGTGCGTCGTCTTTTGGTGAAATCTATTGTTTCTACTTCAATACTATATATTTCTTTTACATGTTAATTCTGACTTCGGCTTCAACGAACTCCCAAAAGCTCACGCATTGATCAATTAGCTGTATGTATTTATGAGTATGTATGTATTGCATGTAATTTTGTGACGGAATAGATTATATGAAACCGGTTTTCATCTGCTATAGAAATTGAATGTCGGGGTAACTCTGAATTTTTTAGAATCTATTGGGAGTTTCTTTTATGTTTTGATGTTCACATTTTATATGCAATTGAAGAGCATTATGATATGATGATATGATATGATGAACTTCCTCTTGATAGCCATTTTTAGTTAGTTCTACAAAGTGTTCAGATAGTTTTTTGTGAGAAAGCTGTAACCGCTTTCACCATAACCTATTATTTTGTGGTGCATAAATACTGCAGATCGCGTGGATGTCAGGCTGTTCAAAACATTTATGAATGTGGCTTTTACATTTAACTAAGTTGGTGATTGATGAAGCTATGTCCAACAAACAACTAATTTAAACGGTAAATTGTGCCTTGCTATTTGATTAATAATATCCTTGCTACTATTAAGACTGGCGATTATTACACAGGCGTTGGTGCATCATCTAAACCTGGGGCTATGTTAATTCATTGATACAGATTCCTCACTGCAAGATATGAATGAATTTTCCAAGATGGGATTTATTTGTCATTCCAGTAAAACAATCAGCAAAATCTAAATTTAAATTCATTGCAATGGTTGGAGAATTTTTTTTTGTATTGGAGAGAGATGAATATAGACATAGATTAACAGAATCATTTTTCATTAGTATCCATACTAAAGAAGCTCAGATTTCTGGGATTAACTTTTTTCCTTTTCATCCATTTTACACGGTCACTAAGATGTATAAAAGCATTTCCCTTTTCCTTCTTCAGTATCAGGTGAATGATACCTTGTAAGCAGTTCCATCTCTCCTTGAAACAGGGCTTATGTTTGTTGATATCTGAAGTATCTTCTAATTCATCTGCGATGTTTATATATTTTTTTCCTTCGTTTGTACGGCATACTTCCACCAGGTTTCTGCTCTCTTGTTTACACCTTCTCTGTGATACCAGTGATTGTGTGATCTTTGGCACCCTGTATTGTACTTTATTATTAGGTTTTGGATTCTTAATCATGATAAGAACATCGAAAAACAATAGAAGTTATTTCATTTTCCAGTTATTTCTTTAATTAGGAAAACGAAAGAAAATAAATAATAATTTTAGACTGAAGCTCTTCCTAAATATTTGGGTTGGATACTGATAAGAGTAGCTGTGACTGTAAGCAAAAACAAAGAGATCAAATGCTGAAGAAGGTTTTTGTGGGAATTTTCTGTAGTATATTCACTCAACTAGAAATGACATGCAACATAGAACAATGAAATAGTACTCAACACCCCGACTGATCACACCACTTTCACTCTTAACCAAAAATAATAATCCCCTCCTACTCCCCCCCTTACATTTATTTATACCCCCCCTCATTTCCCAAACGACTTCCAACAGAATTGGATAACAACTTTTAACAGAATGTGAATGACTCAGCTGAATTCTGGAAGCATCTATTGTGCCTGGCTGTCATTGGCTAGTTCCACACTTGCTTGGTTGGATTTCTGGCGCCTAGAATAAGTAATTGTAATAGGAGGTCTATCAAATACTCCCCCCAATGCAGTCACCTTGTCCTCAAGGTGTAGGTCAGGAAATTGTTGGTTGATTAATGCAAAGGGCTCCCACGTGGCTTCCATAGGTGACAAACCCTTCCACTGAATCAACACTTCTCTGTCCCCAGTATCTCCTTGGTGTCTGAATCCCAACACAAACTCTGGCTCCACCAGTAGTTCCCAGTCGTCCCCTAGCTGAAGGGGTAATGGGGTCACTGTCTGAGCATTTCCCACCACTTTCTTCAACTGAGAAACATGAAAGACAGGGTGGATGCGGGTGGTCACAGGTAGTGCTAAACGATAGGCCATTTTTCCCACCCTTGTAGTCACCTCAAAAGGGCCGTAAAACCTCGGAGCTAGTTTCTCATTCGAGCGGCAAACCAATGACTTCCGCCTGTAGGGTCGCATCTTCAAGTAAACCCAGTCACCCACAGTGAATTCAACCTCCCTTCTGTGTTTGTCTGCAGCCAGTTTCATTTGTTGCTGTGCTTTGTGCAAATGCACCTTCAACTCATCCAAAAGTTTATCCCTTTCCAGCATTTGTTGTTCGAGGGAGGAGACGGCTGTGGACCCCTTCTCAAACCGAAACAATGGAGGGGGGTCGCGCCCATATAAAATGCGAAAAGGAGTGAGTTGAGCTGAGACATGATAGGATGTATTATACGAGTATTCCGCCCAATGCAAGAACTGGTACCACTGTTTAGGTCTTACTGAGGCAAAACATCTGAGATAAGTTTCCACCCCCCTGTTCACCACCTCTGTTTGCCCGTCGGTCTGAGGATGGTATGCCGAACTGTGTTTCAGCTGAGTGCCCTGTAATCGGAAGATTTCAGACCAAAAGTGGCTCACAAATACCTTATCCCTATCGGATACAATAGAACGGGGCAGCCCGTGTAATCTCGCCACTTCTTTTGTAAAGATGGCAGCAATAGATGGGGCTGAAAAAGGATGTTTCAGCCCTATGAAATGAGCGTACTTGCTTAAACGGTCGACCACCACTAAAATCGAGTCAAACCCCTCAGATTTGGGCAGCCCTTCCACAAAATCCATCGAGATATCTTCCCAAACTTTGTCCGGAATTGGTAATGGCTGGAGCAAACCAGCTGGAGCCAAGGTCGAATACTTATGTTGTTGGCAGACTGTGCAGGCAGCCACATAAGCTCTAATGTCCCGTCTCATCCCCCTCCAAAAAAAAGTATCAGCCACCCTCCGGTAGGTCTTAAGGAAGCCCCCATGTCCCCCAATCTTACTATCATGGCCCTCATGTAAAGCCAATTGTACCCATGGTGAGCCACTGGGCAGCACCAGTCTGTTGTGGTAAAGCAAGTGGCCCCGTAGAAGAGAATATCCTGGAGAGGTTGAGTGACCCTGGAGTAGTGAAGTGTAGATTTTCCCCAGATCGGTATCCTCTGTTACGGCCTTTTGAATATTCCCCAACTGCATAGAACTTGGGACACTTAGGACCATTAGGGAGGCTGTCGCATCTACGCGGGACAATGCATCAGCTGCTTTATTTTCCGGACCTGCCCTGTATTCGATCTCAAAGTCGAAACCCAACAACTTGGTCAACCAACGTTGGTACTCTTGGTTGACCTCCCGTTGCTCCAACAGAAATTTAAGACTGCGTTGATCTGTTCTTACCACAAACCGTCGTCCCAATAAGTAGTGTCTCCATTTCTGGATTGCAAATACTATGGCCATGAGTTCCCTTTCGTAAATGGACTTGCACTTAGCCCGGGGAGGAAGCACCTGACTGAAGAACGCAATCGGCCGGTGATTTTGCATGAGAACCGCTCCCAGCCCAGTCCCGGATGCATCAGTCTCCACCACAAACGGCTGATTGAAGTCGGGAAGACATAACACTGGTACAGTAGTCATAGCCTCTTTCAGCCGTAGGAAGGCCTCCTCAGCCTCTGGATTCCATCCAAAGCTGTCTTTTTTAAGTTGTTGAGTTAGCGGCCAAGCCATGCTGCCATATGATTTAACAAACCGCCGATAATACCCGGTCAATCCCAAGAACCCTCTCAGCTCTTTAATAGTCCTGGGCCTGGGCCAATCTCTCATAGCCGCTATCTTGGATTCGTCAGCAGCCACCCCAGACGCAGAAATAATGTGCCCCAGGTAGTCTAGCTCCTGTTGACCAAACAGACATTTCTTCCTATTAGCAAACAGTTGATTATCCCACAAGGCCTGTAGCACCACCATCAAGTGATCCTTGTGTTCCTCCACCGATCGGCTATATACCAAGATGTCATCAAAAAATACCAAGACGAACTTCCGTAGGTAGTTACGAAAAATCTGGTTCATGAGAGATTGGAAAGTTGCCGGGGCATTCGTCAAACCGAAAGGCATGACAAGGAACTCATAATGTCCCTCGTGCGTTCGGAAAGCTGTCTTGGGTATATCCTCCTGTCGTACCCTAATTTGGTGATAACCGGATTTCAAGTCTATTTTCGAAAAAACAGTGGCCCCATTAAGCTCGTCCAGCAACTCATCGATCACCGGAATCGGAAATTTATCGGGTACCGTGACCTTATTTAAGGCTCGATAATCAATACAAAACCTCCAGCTCCCGTCCTTCTTCTTAACTAACAACACCGGGCTTGAAAAAGGACTGATACTTTGCTGTATAAGACCTGCTGCCAACATTTCTCGAACCAGCTTCTCTATTTCATTTTTCTGGAAGTGGGGATAACGATAGGGCCTTACACTGACTGGGGCAGTCCCAGGCTGCAAATTGATAGCGTGGTCGTGACTCCTCGAAGGGGGAAGATGGTTTGGCATTTCGAAGACAGCCGCAAATTTTTCTAATACATCTGAAATGATTCCTGGTGGTTCTTGGCACCCCGTTTTGGCCTGCACCATGATGTTACTAAGTTCCAGTAACACTCCCTCGCCTTGCGCCCGGAGCGCCTTTAACATTGCCTTCATGGAGGCCGATGCCCTGCTCAAACTTGAATCCCCGGTTAGTGTGACCTTCATTCCCGACACTGCAAAGGTCATGGTGAGATTCTGCCAATTGACCTGCATTTCACCCAGCTTACGCAGCCACTGCATCCCCAAAATAACATTAGAACTCCCCAATTCCAATGGTAGAAAGTCATCTTCCACCATTACGTTTTGCAGCTGAAGTTTCACCCCTTTGCAGACACCCTCCCCTTTCACGGTGAATCCAGTCCCCATAATCACTCCATACCCCGTAGTTCCAGACAAAGGAAGGCCCAGTTGTCTGACTACCTCTACAGCAATAAAATTATGGGAGGCCCCGCAATCAATTAAAACGATTACCTCCCTTGACCCGATGACCCCTTTAAGTTTCATTGTGTCTGGTGCCGTCAGCCCCACAACCGAGTTAATGGAGAGCTCCACCGCCGAACCCATTGCTGCCACGTCCTCGCCAACTGCCTTCAAGCACTCGCCGGCTTCGCCGGTACAATCGCCGGTCAAATCGTGGCTCGGATCGAGCAACTCCCCACCGTCGCCGTCCGTTTCACGGACCACCATCACATGGAGCGCCCTATTTTTGCATTGATGGCCAAAAGTGAATTTCTCATCACACTTGTAGCATAAACCCCTTTCCCTCCTTACCTGTAACTCCGCATCAGTTAGCCTTTTGAAAGGGACAATCGATTTTGGTGGAGGAATGGTGCGATTTGGCATCAAGCTTACAGGGACCGTGGCCTTCTGGAATGGTGTAATAGACTGGGCTGTGTTGGAATTAAAGACACCTGATGGGCTCCTTAAACGAGCTGGGCCGGAAGCAGGCAAGCCCAGCTGGATCACAAAATTTTTTTCCTCCACTTTTTGGGCCACTTCCATTATTCGGTCCAGGCCCAGGGGGTTTAATAACAGGACTTCAGCCCTTATGTTGTGATTGAGCCCATTAATAAAATGGCACTCCAAGATCTCCTCTGAAACATTCAGTAGCGGAGAGGCCAGCCTCTCAAACTGCCGGCGGTATTCTCTAACGGTTGTCGTCTGGCGGAGAGCCAAAAACTGGGCACAAAGCGATCCATCTTGTGAGGGCCGAAACCGGCGGAGCAGACTGAGCTTCAGATCCTCCCAATCTTTCATAGGGCGACGGCTCTCCTGCCATTGGTACCACGCGAGGGCTTCGCCGTCCAAGCAAACTGCAGCTGCTTCCCATTTTTCCTCCTCAGTCATACGGTTAACACTAAAGTAACGTTCCACCCGGAAGACCCAACCATCAGGGTCGCTGCCGTCAAACACCGGCATGTCTAGTCGCCGGATCCGTGAATCAGACCTCCAACCTTTGTCAATTCCACCATTTCCACTTCCCCCGAGACTGGTCTGTGCTTCCCCTACTTCAGGTGTCATCTCCGGTGTTTTCACTGGTGCCCCCCGATTCTCCTTCCTTTCCCTCTCCTGCGTTTCCCATGTCCGCATTAGTAAATCGAAATTCTCCCTCAATTCTGCCCTCAGAGCTCCCAATTCGGACTGTATGGAAGCGTGATTGCCGGCTACCAGCTGTTCCAGTGCCCCGACTCTGTCGCCGAGTGTCATGATTGTCAAAGTTGGATCTAGGGCTCTGATACCAATTTGATAAGAGTAGCTGTGACTGTAAGCAAAAACAAAGAGATCAAATGCTGAAGAAGGTTTTTGTGGGAATTTTCTGTAGTATATTCACTCAACTAGAAATGACATGCAACATAGAACAATGAAATAGTACTCAACACCCCGACTGATCACACCACTTTCACTCTTAACCAAAAATAATAATCCCCTCCTACTCCCCCCCTTACATTTATTTATACCCCCCCTCATTTCCCAAACGACTTCCAACAGAATTGGATAACAACTTTTAACAGAATGTGAATGACTCAGCTGAATTCTGGAAGCATCTATTGTGCCTGGCTGTCATTGGCTAGTTCCACACTTGCTTGGTTGGATTTCTGGCGCCTAGAATAAGTAATTGTAATAGGAGGTCTATCAGATACTTGGATACGTGGATCTTTTTTCTCCATGTGATTCGATTCATTGCTAGTTCCACTGGAAGATTTCATGCAACTGTAACTGTACATGTTAATTTTTATATATATCTCCCTCTTTAAACCTTTTGTACTGATATCACGTCACTTTTGTTCCAAGTCTATGCCAGACATGCCCCTACCATCCAAGTTGTCTTTCACTTCATTTTCCTGAAAAACTGGTGCCATCGCCTCTTGGTGGTGTGTGTTCTCATTTGTTATTCACTCTAGCATGACATACATCCATCTTAATATTCCGATTTATAGTACATTTATTTTATAGATATTTGTCCTTTAGTAGCCCATGTAAATCTTATATATATATCTTCTTTTCACATAGAACCCTTGTAGCAATTCTCCATTTACATCCAACCCGCTTTAATTCTATGCACTATATCTTCTTCAAGTCCCCTGTTAATCATACCTAAATACCTAAAACTATCACAATTTAGATTCTTACTCATGATAATAAGGATTACATTGAGAAGAAGAATTTTATGTGCCAGCATTTCAGGTTTTCACCTTAACTTATTGTAACTTTCCTTCTTCACTGTCATGCGTCTTATTAGCACCTGATATACTTGCTAATTCATGCACATGATGAATTTTTAACTGGACGGGCTACGCATGAATCACGTTCCTTGATCCTGTATGTGCTTGCTAGCATATTAGTGCTCTTGCAGCTCTTCACTTTCTAGAATGAATATAGTGCATTTGCAAGAATAGTATTGCAGCTCAATTTTGTCATCCATTTTTGGACCAAGGGGTACACTTAGAGCCATGGCACAGGGCTTATTCTGACTTTTTATGTTTTAAGTTCACAAATGATTGGTGCCTTGGCCTACTTGCCGTTGCTTCAGTAGTTTGATTTCATATAATTTGATCTTTCAGTGACAGCATTTTATACACTTATGTGTATGTGTTGCATGGTTTTGTATGTAGGAAAGATATACCTGATTTTTAATCTCCTATTGAAGGCAATCGTTATTAAAATCTTCTGTCTACTCTTTTGAATGTGATTTGTCTTTTACTCTCATATTTTGTTACTTTACTTGTATCCAATATAATCAGAGGTGATTCAACCTGAGGAATGAGTTATGATGTTCAAACTTTCTTTCTTCTTTTAGGGAAATTTATGTGGAACTTGATTGGATGCATGGTTTTCCCATATCTGAGGTGTATACAATATCAGGAAACTACATGCATAACCATTAAAGTTAGTTTACGTGTCCCACTGACTGTCGGTTAAATGTGGAAAAGGGTTCAACCACGCTGGTTTTCGTGGGGCCCAGGGATACTAAATATTGAAGGACTTGATTGTAGTTCATGCTGATGCTTATTTAAAGTTAAAATTGCCATTGCACTTGTACAGCTTGCGCAGTTTCAACTTACTCTACTATGTCGGAAAAGAACATTTTAACAAGTGGATCATGACTCAATTAGTACTAAATTCTGTCGGTACATTACCACAAGATCATGATCGCAACCAAAATTAACAATTGGCTTGTTTCACACGATCACTTACCTCTCTTGGGAAGTTACTCTGACATTTATTCATTAATTTTGGCCATCAATTCAAACATTCCCTTGTCTTCCCATTGGGAACTGTTATTCTAAAGCAAGGGCACCGACTTTTTGTAAGCTACATGTTTGTGTTGGTGGAATTTTCTAGGAAGAGTATAGTTTGCTTATTTGTTGTGCTCAGACTTTCTGTGTTTTCTTGGTCGATTTGATTTCTTGCATGTACTATGCAGCATTTTTTGAAAAATACGTAACAATTTGGTTAAATTTCTATCTTGGTGCAGTGGAATTTGTTGAAGCAGGGGGAAAACTAGGCTACAACAAAGTAGTTTTCAAGTGATTCGACTACTGCCTAGACCTATAGTGTTACTGTGTTCAAATGTGAAATTCCCAAATTTTGTGAAATGTTATGACCGAAGTGCAAAACAAAATTTGTTTGAGAGATGTAAAATTGGATCAACTGGAAAGGAGTTTAAGATAGTGTAGACAATTTGATGGGGATTATATTTTTCCTAAGCACTTAGTTAATGAAGGGTACATGCCTTAGCATTTTGATCCTAGGAACAAAGTTTTCTTGCTGTGAAGTGAAATTTATATAATTAACCTTATTGTTACAAATATTTCTATCAGGTATTCCATTTGCTTCCACTAACACTGCAAGATTGTATTTACTTAAAAATAAAATGATCAACCTAAACCTAGCTAATTTGCATTTTGAATCATACACGGGCCATGATGTTGACTTTATCTAGAAGGGACACTAAGCCCCTATTTGACAACCATACTTTTCAAAAATAGAGTTTTGAATAGTGATTTTTAGGAGAACGTGTGGTTAAAAAGTAGGGAAATGTTTTGAATTTACGTGCAGAATATTTTATTGTACGAATGTGTGGTTGAAAATGAGTACGTAGAAAAAAGAGTTTGAAAAGTATGGTTTTCAACTAGCGGCTAAATTTAAGATGGGCTTGTGGATGTGTTTCATGGATTGCCTACTTGTAATGTCTATTATGTAGCTCTCCTCCACATGAAGGAACACTGTAATGCTTATGCTTGCATGTCTGTGGTTCTGAATGCTCCATAGCTGGGAGTATCATCAACCATTAGAAGTTAAAAGTAATAGTAAGAGGTGGTTAGATTTTTATGATTATATTCAGTTACTGCAATAAATTAACTTTTCCAGAGAGGTGAAGGAAACAACCAACAACTGAAGTTTGAGGAGACTAGAAAGGGAATGATACCAGTTCCTGATTTTCTGAAGAAAATGGAAATTTAGTGTATTAGACTGTAGTATCTGCAACAGTATGCGTAAACTATCATAGCGCTAGTTTGCATGTTTTCCATTTTGTAAGTTCTTTATGGGTTTTCTTGTTTCTCAGGGTTAAGTGGCCTTTTTATGATGCTTGATGAGCATATTTTTTTTTTTTTATAGATAATGAGGAAATTTCATAAAACAAAAAGAATACACATGAAGTGTATTATCAATTTAAACAAGAAAGAAAATATATGAAGTTAGGCAGCCCATCTATAAGATTACTAGTCGCTGCATTAAACCAAGTATACAAAGTCAGAAAAAATAATTCTCTAAACTGCTCTGTGGTCCGTATTTGATCTTCAAAGTATCGATTGTGCTTGATGAACATTTTATTTGAGACAGTCATTCATCATTAATGTAATTCCATATCCACTGATTGACAACATGTACAGTAAGAGAACTTTAACATGGCTTGTGGTTCTGCTTCTAATTTACAATATAACGTTAGATAAGTGCTTCTTTCCTCTCTTGGCAATTAAATTGCATTTCAACGTTACAACTTGAGCTTGCAAGGAAATTATCTGTTAAGGATTACCATATTCCACATGTATAATTTTTAAGTTACAAATTACACCCACTTTACAATCATGTTATCAGCAATCTCCTCGTACATTATAATGAACTTATAATTGAAGTCATCTTTCAGTAATTCTCTTTTTCATACTTCTTCTCTTTGGCTAAATGGTATGCACTTTTTATGCATGGTGCACCTGTTCTGTTCTCTATTGATGTAAGTGCTTTATGTATTAGGTACGATATCTGACCCTCATTTCTCATGTTTTTGCTGTTTTGATAAATGAGAACTTTCCAAGAGTTGTAAGTGATAGCGCGCAACCAGCCAACTATTAATCTTGGTTGTGACCATTATCTTGCAATAACCTAGTGACAGAATTTGGTACTCATGATCCATGTGAAATATGCTCCCTTTTCTCTTAAAATAAGGATCAGCCTCGACTACTTCCAAGTCCTTGCATATTTATCATACATAGTCCACCCTTCAACTTCAGCTGGTAAACTAGAAAGAGTGGTTGCTTGTCTCCCCATTTACATGCCCACCATATAAGCAGTGGTAGAAAATATAACAAATTTAAGTTGGCATAGTGGCAATAAATACAGTTTAGTATAGAAAAAATGACGCATCAAAGAAAACTGGACGAGTTTCATATACCTTTACAAACTGAAGGAAGAGGGAAAACTTAATAATCTTCAATTTTTGTATAATTGCTTTCTGTAAAAAAAAATGAAGGTTCAGATATTGTTGCAGATCCCTCACATTTGTATCCCACACTGACTAGTTGACCTCATGGAGATAGACATAGAAAGACCCAAAGACATTTTTGATAGAAGTTGACGGAAGATGCTTACAATTTTCTCCTTTGGTCACTGTTTAAATTCGGCAGGTTGGAACTATCATTTCTTATAAAAGAAGCCATTTGTCACCATTTCTTTCTAGTAATCTTCCATTAGACAGCTGATGCAAATGGACTTACTACCATGATAAACAAAAGCCACGAAGTATGTTCACCACCTTCATTTCTGTGAGCTAAATCACCATTTTTGGGGTCTCTCTTCTGTGTTGCATTAATCTATCCATGATTCTCTATATGAGCTTCCTAGCCAATTTTGAGTTACTAGCACATTATTCTCTTACCATAAGAGTCCAAACAAATTAACAAAAAAAGATACTCTAAATGTGATTAGTGGAGGAATATGTTATTTACAGGATCAAATTTACATCTGAAAACACATGCTAACATTTTTTGTTCTATCTGCAACCACTTGCACTGTCAACTTCATCCTGCTTACACATCTATTTCTATTATATTAGATCAAACTTGTACTCCAACTCTTTTCTCGAATACATTCAGCATTATACAAGTTTGAAGCAAGCAATTGTTCTTCATCTTTTAGCTGCCTGTCGTAATTCAGGAGTGTGTTTGTGAAGTTGAATCGTTTTTCTATTTCTCCCTTTTGTTTGGTGAGGCTGAGAGGCATATGATTATGGGGATGCGGTGTTCGCTTATCATAAGGATTGTTCGGTACTTCTTTGAAAAATTGCTTGTCCTAGTTGAGTTGTGTCCGACAATCTTGTCCGTGCTTCCTAGGATGGAGCCATAAAACTGGATAAATTTGCAAATGCCAGGAAGGGGGTTTATTGAATTAAAGTTCAATTGTTTGATTTGAGCAACATTCATTAATTGACAACAAATGTCTTTATCAAATATTTGCATTAAGATTCAACTTTTTCTTCGTATGGTTAATGCAATTATGTACAGTTCTTGAGGCTGTACATAAGCTTGATGTACTATCTAGATTCTTCAAAGAGAAATGGTTGGTCATAAATACGAGAATTTAACAGAAGAGGTAATTGCACTATCAAGAATCATGTCAACTCTGAGTTGATATCACCTTCAGTGTATTCCTAATGCCTATAACAGTTCAGGTCATTGTGCTTTCCGCCATGAGTTACATGGATATAATTGTATGTTATCTGCACAACTATTCTCTAAAGGGGAAAGTTTTGTCTTTATATGTCCATAGAAGCATTTGCCATGGCCATATAACTTAAAAGATAGATTAATGAAACAAGCAATAGAAGTGAAGAAAAAGGAAGCTTAAGGGAAAGCTCAAGGTAAGTTTTGTGCTTATCATAAAAATTGGTTTGTTAACTTAAATATAAAATGCTTATTCGAGTCAGCTGCTCAGAAAGCAATTGAGGAATATAGACCGTGGATAACAAGATATTGAACATCTTTTTATAACATTTCAGTTAATTTTCTATGTTAATTCTAATTTCAATTTTATTTTTCCACTGATGACCACTTTAAGATGCTCGTGTTTTGTTTTGAGCAATTGCTAAAGATGCCCACAACCTTCCCTTTACCATGCAGAGAACTTTTTAAGGTTGTGAAGTTCAAAAAACGCCTTAGGATTTTGCTCCTAACTTTTACAGTTTGGCATGGATGAATGCCTGTAAATTTCTGTTTTCATATGTTCAAAGCATGGACAAGAAACTGCATATTTTCAAATTATACCTTTTCGTGTCAAAAAATGAAGTCAGAGGTTAGTTTAAAACTCAAATAATTGATCTCTTGGTTGAAAAACCTTCCAAATTTTAATTCCCACAGATCGACACTCCCTTATACATGCATAATGAGAAACGAGCAGAAATGGGAAATTGCAGTTGTCAGGATCTCAAATCACTCTCTCAATCTTTCAACTTTCTGAATGGAATACTTCAGCTCTTTCTGGATGTTCAGCCTTGAAGGCGACAGAACAATGTCTTTCCATAATGAGCCTGTTTCAAAAGCAGGATTTGGTCGTCTATAGAGTTCAAATATGGAATCTGCTGTGTCATTCAACCTGTCTACCTTTTTCAAACAACTTATCTCATCGGGTCAACCAACAAAGTTTTGTCTTTGTCTTTCCATCCTATTAACTTCACAATCACAGCCATGTTAGTATCTAATATATTCGAAGAAAACACAAACAGATCGATAGATGTTGCAAAGGAAATATGAACATTTTGATTTAAGCTAATGACGCCTTAGGTGGGCCTTCTAATGCATTGGTGGAGTAGAGTCTAGCATTGTCTACTAATTGGCAGTATGTCGTAAATGCATATGCAAATCTCTTGTGTGATTTTAGCTGTGAGTTCACCCTCACTGCTCTTCTACACATGATAGCTCTCCTATGAAAGGCAAGAAACAACATCGGTTTGCTGAATTCTTAGTTCTTACTCCTAAGACAGCTAATCAATGAAAAAATCTTTCGTCTTTAAATATACATGTTGAAAACAGATAGTATGATACAAAAATTTCTTTTGAAGGGAATTGTTTATTATGGATCATGTGAAAGGAAAAAACCAACTTCAGTTTGCTGAATTCTTATTTTTTTTACTCTTTAAGACAACTTATCAATGAAAAATATTTCTTCTTTAAATATAAGCCCCTGTTTGGTAGCAATTAAAATCAAGATTTTAATCTAAATTAAAGTTAACAATTAATTTTAACCACACATTTCATAGAGCTCACATTTTTTCAACCACACATTTCATTAACTTTTATCAAAATCTACTAAAAATATGATTTTAATCCTTACCAAACGGGACTAAATGTCAAACACAGACAATATTTTCTTTTTTGAGGATTTTTTTAAAATTATGATTCATTTCCCTTTTGTTCCTCTTGGGAAGTTATCAGAAGGATAAATGGTAGGTCATGATTCTTTTTTACCACACTTCATTCCTATAATGAATATTTGGAAATGAGAATAGTAGCAACATTTTGAGTTTGTTTGAGCCCCATTTCATTGTAAGAATCTATTTTGGAATAGTAGATTGACGAAAAAAGCATGGTTAAAAAATAAGGAAAATTATTGGGTTTGTGTGTAATATTATTTTATTAAAAAATGTGTTGTTGAAAAGAAGAGAAAAATATGTATTTTGAGAAAAATGAGGATCAGACAAGGATTTTGTGTTCCGTGTACCTTATTCCTCTAATAACTTCTAAATAAGCATCACAAACGACCCCAACCAACTCTATTCTGTACGGCCTTCTCTTTTTAGTTCCATCATGTTCTTGTTCTTCATCAATTTGTTCCCAGTACTTTTCAGTAATAGTTCCATCTTCATCCACCTTGTAACCATCTCCCATGCGGTACCTGCGGCGGTGAACATTCCTGGCCATGGTTATTGTCTGCACCACAAATGGCACCCATGAGAGTGTGCCATCCATGATCACATCTCGCCCTTCATTGAGTGCTGTTACGAGGAGGGATGATGCTGCATCTGTAGATGATTGGTGCACCTGCAAAATGCAATTGCAATTGCATGCTGGGTACTTTTTGAACATTTTTTTGAAACTTTTTGCAAATGATTTATTTCTAGAATAATTTTACAGTTCTCACTATGATAAATAGTGATTGAAACTAGCAAATAACTCTGTAATTACAATCAAATTCCTCATTTTCTATTTTATATAACATTTAATAATTCTCATAATTGAAAACTAAACTCCAAAATTTTGTTTTATTCGTCTTATCCTCTTATTAAATACTCATTTCCTTTATTGTGAATAATTAGTTTTAGTCTATTCAAAATGACATCCTAAATTAGTAAAAAAAACTGAAGTTGAAAGACGTACTCATGTATCCGTATCTGAAATTTAGACTCTTTTTAGGCATGTTCCCATATCTTACATTTTAGAATATAAAATATCTGACACTTAGATATGTACCCGTGCCCGATACCCATACCCGAGTCTGAGTATCATAGGTCAAGACTATCTGGCTGACTTCTGCTCCTACAATGCTTATTGGAAGAAACAATTCATTGGACCCTGCCGTAAATTGTAAACAATATGCGCAGAGTACAATGGTTGCCTATAGAAGTCCTATTGCGCTTCCTTCTTCAAATCTACCTACATTCTTGGTTGTTTATGCCATAAAATGATGGAAACTCAAGATAGAATATTTAGATAGAAAATGGTGGAAGAATAAAGTGCTTATTGTGCGGGATCCATGAATGTTCTTTTTCTGCCAGTATTTTGCAAGACATTTTAGAAGTTTATGGCATGTAGAGAGGTTGATGAGAATTACAGTGTCTATTGCATATGGGTGAGACTATGAGTTCATGGTTGCTCAGGTTGAGTTTATCTGCTTGTGTGGGGAAGTATCAGATAGGGCTTTAACAAAGATTAAGAGCACGGGAGCTATACTCACATTATATCACTGATAACAGAGAAAATACCAATGTAACGACCAATTCTAACAACGGGGAAAATAGAAAGTGCGCATAATTTTGGGATTGATAAATTAGATGTTCTGAGATTTGGAATAGACAGTTTGTTTCATTCTTAAATGAGGATTAGTAGCCTCATTTTTGTATAGATCTAGTGAATGCCCTTAGATGGTGTCACATACTTCAATCATTAAGGAAACTTCCTTTTCACTTTTTTTTTACCGAAGAAAGAATGCTTAAAACTCCATATGTTTCATGTTTCACCATTCAGCCTCTTAATAAAATAACTTCTTCCTACTTTTATAATTGTGCAACATGCTGTGGTCTGAACAACTAGGGGATGCTCAATCTCTATGATTTTAGTTGCATGCGTGTCTTAAGAATTCAGTATCATATGCAACAAAAATAAGATATTATGCCCCGGAAAGAGTTGCTTATAAATGATGGATGTCAAAAGTACTTTCCTTTTCAAGCTATGTAATCTTTTCACAACTGGTATTGATGAACAGAGCTTTGTATTTTTGCTCGGTGAAGACCAGGAGAACACAGAGACATACCAATTCAGCAGTTTGAAGCATGCCATGATGCCCCCTAGAGCTAAGGGTTTTATAAATTACATCGGACTCTTTGAAGGCGTCTGCTTCTATCACCACTGCATTTCCTGATGCTCCTGCCCAAAATGGTCTGTTTCAATAGGGTAACAAACTACATTTTAGACCATAGGTCAAGTACTGATTATCCGTGCAAAGTTAATTTTATCTTAACTATTCGAAATGTGATTTAATCTTTGAGCTCCATTTATCATCGTGTTTTTCTTTTGGATATTAATGTCTTATTTATATTCTTACTCTTTGAGAATGTCTTTAAGCACAGTACTCTTGCCAGCCCCCACCCCACCACCAATGAAGAGAAGAACATGGCTTCTGTCTTTATGAGCCATGGGAACCATAACATCTGTGCACTGTGAATCATCAAGATATACAAGCCCAATAGCTTTCATTTCCTCTACTAAGGTGGTAAAAACTCTTGCCACCTTCAGATTCTTTTCACCCTTTCAAATCTCTAGTCTCTTTATCAACAAACGGCAAAAACAAGGATAAATTAACTTATTTATTACTAGAAAAGCACAAAAAATTACTAAAATTTATATCATTGTTCCCAGTTAGTGGAAACTATTAATTTGGTGACCTAGAATTTTTAAAAGTTGTTAAAAATGCATGCACTAATCTGTAATTGCTCAGGGACCAGGGTATAGAATTTTAACTAACTTGCACTTCTGGTCCCCAACATATTGTCCGTGTTGCTAGTTGGTCTCCAGCCTTTAAAATGAAGCAAGTTAATCCTCGACATAATGGTTGCAGAATCAGTCCTCAACAACCAAAGTAGTCCAAATCTTTGTGACATTGACATATAACACTTTACAATGCTAGATTTTGTTCCCCAACTTGAGTTTGTGCCTGAAACTTTTTAAGTGATACATGTTTTTATGATGACCAACTTCATTCTAATGGTTGGGTACCACCTACTATCGACAATACGATAAGGATAAAGTTGCACCTTTTCCCTAGAAATTATATGGTGCATGGTGACCTTTTTAGGGTTAACTCTCTAGGAACAAAGTCCAGAGCGAATGGTTTATTCTAAGCAAATCATACGTTTTCAATTTCTATGTACAAAGAAATAGATCTACCTAGTGACTGCCATGACAATGTGCTTAAGATTCTTTTTTGGCTCAGATTCAGCACTCAGCACCTGAAATAATACATAAAATCACATCAAGATTTCCCTAATCAACAAAATTTATATTAAACGAGGTCCTTAATTTGTATATAAAATAATTAACAGTATATTGAATGTGTATATATTACCTGACTGATTATATGAGAAGCATGTTTCCAATGGAATGCAAAGTAACTAAGAATACATCTCTCTAACTCTTCTACCAGCTTTATAAAGAGAGAATTAGCGTCCGGTTCACCAGCAAAAAAGACATATATGTCATCTTCACAAATCACATCCATCAGCTTTTCTAATATAATCAAAAGCTAATTTGCACAGGTTTGGACATTCTCTTCTATCACTGAATCCCATTTGTCTGGCTGGTGCACACGTATAGTGCATGTGAAAAAAGAAACACAAAATATACTAAGAAAGAACCAAATAACATTAACAAGGCATGTCTCCACTCGTGCGGAAGATGCGTATAATGCACCAGATCCTGCATAGAATCGAGAAGGGATTTGATGTGATTTACCTACATAATGGGAGAATCGTTCCAAGTTTCACAACCTGGCCAATATCTAAAACTTTTATCCGAGGCACGATTCTTTGATCCCTTATTTTCTTTAGCAGATAATGCATTGCTGCAGCGAGTACTAATCCAATGGAAGAGGCTAAAAGGATCTCTGTATATGTGTAATCTGACATGGGAAAATTTTTAATCATTGATCATGCAATGCATATATATACAACAACAACAACAACAACGGAAAACTAAGCTTTATTTCAATAAATTTGGGGCCTGGTGCATGAATCCTGCTTTACCATATATGTGTGTATGCATGATATACAACATGCACACAAACTTACATTTCTGCATTTCTTGGCTTTCAATGGTAAAGAGATAACATTTTCCTGTAAATTTGAAGATTTGTATGTATGTATTTTCACTAAAATCCGCTCAGGGAAAAAGAGGATTTGCAGAGATTCGGTGTGTTCAGATTGAAACTGGAGAGGAATTCTAGGAATTTTGAATACAAATTCTATTATTTAAATATATTGAGGTCTTGCAATGTGCCTATTTTTTTTTATTTTTTCCATTATTTTTAGGGAACTAAGCTTATAAGTTTGTGTCCACTCAAACTTAACTTCCAATAGCTATATATCAGGCCTAAGAATTATGCGGTAAATTAGATATAAAATTGGTCATTTTCATTTGCAGTATTTGAAGTTAAATAATTAAAAAAAAAATAAAGATATGATATTAAGGTGATACATTAAGGATGTTTGTAAAACCAATCCGAAAAGCAACTGTATTAGCACTAGCCGCAACAGTTCAATTATTATACAATTATTTGCATAACCAATCACTTTTAACTCAAATTTTAATCAATTTATATATTATATATTATTGTTGTATTATCATCATTAACATGAGAAACGTTATCAAATGAACTCTCAATCAAAAGATTAGTTTAAAGGTAAAAAACCCTAATCCAATTTCTTTGGAATGTTAATATCTACGTAATTTTGAATTCGTTTTGTCTTTTGTGTAGTCTCCAACATATTTACAAACATTAAAAAAGTACGTTCTTATTAGAGTAATACTATTTGCAGTCAGCTTACAATTGTAATAATATATGTGAAAGTTAGTGATTTGATGCATTAATGTGGTAATATTTTTATAGGCTTATTAGCACAAAACATCCATACGTTTGATATTTAGTTTGCAAAACGTCACTACGTTTAAACTTTTTGCATTTTCACGTTTCATTGTGGATAACGTCATTTTCATCAATTTTTTATCCAATTTCTCAATTAAAACTTTTTTAATGGCAAATATACCCTCCTATTTAAACAAGACAAAAAGAAAAGAAAATGAAAATAAAGAACAAATTGCAATCATACCCATCCACCCACCCATCCACCCACCCCTGCCCCGCCCCTCACCACTAGCACTCTCGCCAAACCATCTAAATCCATATCACTAGCACCTTTGTCTTGACCATCCTTCCTCTTCAGCTCCTCCTCCACTTTCTTTTTCACCTTATACGAATCTACCACTTCTAAAGCGCTCTCCAAAGCAGCCTTGCTTAGCTTCAGGGATAAAGTTGTTTTTTATGCTTCTAGACTTGTCTACAATACATAAATACCAAACAATCACCTGTTAATTTCCCATTAAAACTATTGCATCCTCTATCTCTATACTTATGGGGAAAATCATTCATTGCCCTCGCCGATTCCTGAGTTTATTTCCTGTCAAACTTGTTTCCTACAATAAACCGTGCTACAGTTGCTCGTTGCTGGTTATTCAACAACCGAATTTCGTACAGAAGCTCAGAGAATCTGATGAGAACCACGTAACAATAGTAGCTACACAACCCACAACGAGATTAGAACCAACCCAAGAAATCAACTAATCTATGTTTTGGATTCGACCCAAGACTTATGAACTAAGTAACCAACACAATCACCGACAATATGTTGACTTCTTGATCACATGTGTAATGAATCTAGCCATGTTATTTGGACGCTACAAGAACTCGATTCTTGATAAGTTCGACATTTGTTCAATGAAGAACAAGGTTGAAAGCTTAAAAGTCTCACAAGATTTAGTCTTAATTAATAATGAAGTCTAATGTTTACAATGAATAGAAATAAGTATTTATACTAAACCCTAAAAACTAGGTAAAAAATGGAATTAACTCGCCAAAATAGCAAAAGTTCGTAATCTAATAGAATTCTAACAAAATAAAGAAATTTGCGAAAAAAGGGAAAATTTCGTCCAATTTTTGTATCATACGGCCACATGGTATATTTGGTCACGGCCGCATGGAACAACAAAAAAAAAACTCTTCTGAGTTTCGGTATATGCCTTCGTGGCGCAAGTCTATTATGTCTATGCGGCCGCATATGTGTAAATCTTAGCATCGCTTTCTTCTGCCTCGATCCACATGATCCATTGGACTTCCGACCTCGACCTCAACATGGAACTTGCTCCTTTGTTTGTTATGAATGCCATACCATCAACCATTGCTTGAACAAGCAATGTCATCACGTCTTTCACTCGCTTCGCTCTCGATCGAGTCATCGGTCCTTCCTACACTATCAACGGATCCTTCCCCGGGCTTGTCCTCGTTGTAACGGCACCTTGGATCACATCAGAATCCTGGGGGATCAAAATATGCCACATTATCTGGATCCGTAGATGGACTAAGGGACTCCTTGACCTGGGCTGCAACAACGAGGCGATTTCGTTCACGAGACAAAATCCGAGTAATTTCCTCAAGAGTGGCAGGGGTGAATCCTTATTGAGTAAGGGAAGGTATCAAAGGGGCATATTCATACCAGAGAAGGGGCGGAACCAGAAAATTATGTTAGAATGAGCTAAAACTTATAAAATTTCAAATAAACTCACGCTGCAAGAAATCGACTTTCGGATGTTATTCTCGTAACATTCACGCTAAAAAGTATACGGAACTCAAAGAAATAATAAAAAGTTTAGATATCTCACATTAAGATATTCCACTAAATTTTTGTATTTTTTTTTTTTAACAAAATAGAAAATAGATGCTTGCCTTGAAACATATAAATTGACCGAATCATGATAGAAATTGGCTCGATTTCGAGAATATACTTATACATAGATTACTTTATAAATAAATAATTTTTTTAAAAAATATTTTTTATTGTCAATATCGAATTTAGAGTAAATTATTTATTTTGATCATAATATCTTTTTTATGGTCAAAATAAGTAATTTTTTTTATAAGTATGAATAAGTAATATATGAAAACATGCGTAGAAATAAAAAAATATTACTTTTAAATTTAGAGAAATATGTAGTGTCTCTAAATATTAAAATAAGCAATTTACTTCTAGATTAATCAATGCAAATTATCTATAATAAAGTTTAATTAGTAATTATAAGTAAATTTAATAAAAAAATGAATTAATAGAATATTTAATTTGATAATAAAATATTCACATTTCATGAATGTCATGAAAAAATTAATAATCGTAGCGTTTTTAATACAATTTGAATAATTGAGTTGTATTTGGATTGAGATTCAAACTAGAGATGAGCTAATGTTAATATTTGGGCCAAAATTCTACAATTTCCTCTTAATGTTTTTATATGGGCTGGGGCAATTCTGATTGTAAGAGTTGGGCTAATGCTAATATATGAACCAAATCTCAACAATTTCTTGTTAAACTTTTAATATGGTCTGGGGACAATGCTGGGGCTACAGCCCAGCAATGCTCCCCATTACCTCCGCCCATGTACCAGAGTCTCATACGATCGATAAGTATTCCCATGCGGGCGTTGGTGTCAAGAGAGCGATATTTTGCGAGTAAAAGGGAAGGGGTGGCCTGAATGGTTGGTATAGTTAAAGTAGTAGTTGGTTCAGTAAGTGAGGCGGAGGACCGTAGTGGATACAAAGGTAGAAGGGGGTGGTTGTGGGTTTGGTGGCGACCAGTGACTTTTAGGTATTAGGAGATTCTATTTTCTGGTCTTATTTCTTGGCGAAGCCCAAGGGTGACATGCACGGATGGGGGGTGGGAGAGGGGAAAATAAAAACATGATTGTTTTCTTTTTTTGACTTTTTAATTTAATATATTTGAGATTTATTTGTACCTTTTAAAAAAAAATTAAGAATATGATTGTAATTTACTCTTTATTTTCCTTTCTTTTTTGTTTTATTTAAATAAGAGAATATATTTATCATTTAATAATTTTTAATTGAGAAATTTCATAAAAAATTGATGGAGATGATGTTTTTTACAATAAAACATGAAAATACAAAAAAATAAACGTACAAATATTTTGCACACAAACATGAAACGGACGTCAAGTGCTAATAAACCTTTTTTTAAGATACCTAAAATGTCGTACACAGTACCTACGCACAAATATATACGTATCAAAGAAATAGAGAAAATAATCGACCCCGACCCCATTCGAAAACCCCCATTCTTCGAAAACCCCTTCGAGTCTCGTTGGAAATGATTCGGACAACTTCAGTAGCTTCTGCGATTTCAAGAATTGCCCAAAGAGGTAAGCCTTCATCATTATTCATAAATCCATTAAATCTCAAACACATAACGGAATACCCAACTGAAATCAAAACCAATGATGCTGTTACCTCCTTTTATCAGATGCTCCAAATGCAACCTGCGCCACCTATCTCTTCAATTAACAAATTGATGGGCGCTGTTGCCAAAACCAATAATTATCAAGACGTGATTTTTATGTACCGTAGGGTGGTTGAAGTTGATTTATTGCCCGATTATATTACACTGAATATTTTGCTCAATTGTTATTGTAGCATGAAAAACGTTGCTCTTGGTTTTTCTGTTCTGGGTGGGATTTTCAAGAGGGGATATAGTCCAAGTATCGTTACTTTTACTTCCTTGATTAAAGGGCTGTTTATGGAAGATAAGGTAGATGATGCAGTTATGTTGTTCGATAAAATTATTGGAATGAGATTTAAACCAAGTATCTGGACTTGGGGAACTTTGATTAAGGGGTTATGTAGGAGTGGAAAAGCAGAGGTGGCTCTTCGTTTGCATAAAGAGGCAGGGAAATGGAATGGAATGTCTGATTTAAGATTTAAGCCTAATTTAATAAGTTATGCCACACTTATTCATGGCCTTTGTAAAGAGGGATCGTTGAACAAGGGTAAACAGTTATTTTTAGAGATGAAGGATAAAGGAATTATGCCAAACTTGGTTACATATAGTGGTTTAATTCATGGTTTCTGTGAGGCTGGTGAGTGGGAGGAGGCAAAGCATTTCTTCATTGAAATGCTGGATCAAGGCATTCGTCCTAATGTGATAGTGTTTAATATCTTGATACACACGCTTTGTAAGGAGGGGAAGACCAATGAAGCAAATGGGTTGTTTAACTTGATGATTCAGAGAGGTGAAGAGCCCGATTCTTATACATATAGCGCATTGATGGAAGGGTTTTGCCTACAGAATATGATCGATGATGCGAGGAAGTTGTTTGTTTTGATGGCAGATAGAGGCCACAAGCAAGATGTTGTAAGCTATAATGTGTTGATTAATGGTTATTGCAAAAGTCAGAAATTAGAAGAGGCAATTAGGCTTTTCAAAGACATGGTTTCTGGAGAACACAAGCCAGATGTAATTACATTCAACACTTTGTTGACTGGTCTATTTCACCTTGGTAACGTTGAGGATGCACAGGCACTTTTTCAACAGATGAAAGTCCACAGAGTGACTCCAAATTCTTCTACTTACAGTAGATTAATTAATGGATTTTGCAAAAACAACTGTCTTGAAAAGGCAATGGAGCTGTTTCACACTCTAGAAAGATCTGGCTTTGATTTTGACATAGATATCTATAATTGCATCCTTGATGGATTGTGTGGATCAGGAAAGCTTGACATTGCGAGTGTGCTCTTTGAGAAGTTATCCAAGAAGGGCTTGGTACCAACAGTTGTTACATATAACATCATGATTCATGGACTTTGTAAAGATGGAAAAATGGAGGAGGCAAATAAAATTTTTTTGAAGATGGAAAAGGAAGGTTGTGCACCCGATGTGATCACTTTTAACACACTTATGCGAGGATTTCACAGTTATAATGAGGCCCCAAAAGTGGTTGAACTTCTTCAGAAAATGGCCGAGAGAAAAATTTTGCCTGATGCATCCACTTTTTCTTTAGTTATAGATTTATTGTCAAAAGATACAAATTATTCGAAATATATGAGTCTGATACCAAAATTTCCTAACCAAGGCTGACTCAAAAATAAGATGCTACAACTATCACCACGAGCATTTTATCCCGCCACTGGTGTGAAAGGTGTATCAACTTCAAGTTGCCAACCAGAAGTTAGGGAATAGAATTGAAATCTCCCCAAGTAGGATTAAAACTACTAAAAATAATGGACCCACAGATTTGGTGTTTAATGAATATCAAAGTTTGGCCCGTTGCACAGTATTGGAAGGCAAGTTTGATGGCTTTCCATTGTTGATGCTGCTTTAGATTTATCAGTGTGTGAATCTCTCTATATGTTGTTTTCTTAACTTTTGAGCTACATTGCCTCCAAAAACTTTCTAAAATGAACAGAGAGTTCCACCTCATATCTGTTTTGTGTAAAATTTTGAGACTTGTTGGTAATATTTTATGATATTTTTGATATGACTAGCAGCAGGTTGCCTGTATGTTAATAACTGGAGTTGCATATTATGCATTATGAACAGTTGCTACTACATAAAGTAATTATTTTTTAAGCAAAGTCATTGTGTTTTGGCTAATTTCTATTAGTTGAATTGTCTTTGCAGATGCAAAGTGGTGAAATTGGTCGTTATGAAAACAGAAACCTATGTTAATAACCGGAGTTGCATGTTATGCATTATGAACAGCTGCTACTAAAAAGTAATAAATTTTAAGCAAAGCCACATTCATTTGTGTTTTGGTTAATTTCTATTATCTGAATTGTCTTTGCAAATGCATGGTGGTAAAATGGGTCGTTAAGAGAACAGAAACCCGTTTTCCGATTTGCCAAATATTGTCCTATGACACAGAAGACTCTGAAGACTGAAAGATACCTGAGTGGAACTCAACTGGTCATAACCACCCAACGGAGCCTGGCATTCTACTATGTAGATTTGATAAAAATATCCTGCTACTTAGGATCACACATGCGTTGATACTGAACTGAAGTATCTCCATTGAAGGTAAAATGACCAATTATGCAGTTATCACCAAAGTTTTGCAAATATGGTACCTAATATTTCGTTTATTATGCTTTTGCTGGCCGTATTTTAGATTTTAGCTGTTTGCATACTGTATAGACTGCTTTATGCTACTTTATCGTTTGAAACCTGGGCCAATCAGTTGGTTGTATCTTGGAAAATTCAATTCAACACAATTTAAATACTTGTGGAATAGTATAACCTCAGGTGGTCCACAACTCTCATCCCATCTCAACAAATAATAAACGAAAAATAAAATAAAATCAGATGTGCACCTTACATCATGTTTTCCCATTATTGTTATAACCACCAAGGCATACTTTTAATAAGCTATAAGACAATGCAATTAGGTATTCCCAGTGCAATAAACTATGTATTATAATTTTAACTGCACAAGAGAGGTAAATGTAGTGTGAAAGTAAACTAAGATGCCGAAAGTTTCAATGGCGTAGTGGTGGTTATGAGTAGCAAATGATTGGTGAAAACACACACACTCTCTCTCTCTAATATTGTACAGTTTTTGAAGTCTGGTATGTCTTTAAGATGACCATTTCTTGTAGTTGTAATGCCAAACATGATCTATAATTTGAATTGAGCTTTATTTGAGAGGCCCAAATTTTTTGAGCCATCATATGATATTAAGCCCCTGTTTGACAATCATTATTTGAAAACTTTTTTTTTACGTATTCATTTTTAATCACACATTAACACTATAAAATATTCTACACGTAAACTCAAAATTTTTTCCTACCTTTTAACTACACATTCTCCTAAAAATCACTATTTAATTTTTTTTTGGGAAATAATGGCCACCAAACAGGGTCTAAGTTGGTAAAGTAATGACAAATCCAATTTTTAACTTGAAAGAAATTCCCATGATCATGAAACTGATGGATTAATCCATTGAATTATTTCCATACTTGGCTTTTTTTGTTGGAGAAGCATTTTAGGGATATTTGCAACAGACGTGACTTTTCAGTCCTAAAAAGATACATATATTTTAAAAATACAATCATGCTACAGTACTATCTTGGTTGACACTTTGGATGACATTCTCAGTTTAAAAAGATATAAATATTCTTCATCTATTCTTTAGTCAAGTCAAGATTTTCTATTCCTAATATAGGATAAGTTTGGTTTATTTCTCCTAACAAATGGAAAGCCAATTATGCTCCTATATATATATATATATATATATTTTTTTTTTTTTTTATCAAAACAGTCGTTTAATGTTCAAATTTATTTTCTAATTTATTAATTTCTCTATTAATTCTAACTATATTTTTTTTTATAGGCACAAGTATATCTTTATTATTTTTCAGAAAATAATCAAACACAGTATAAAATGATTTAATTTTCTCTTTTTATTTCACAGTTAATTTTTAATTTTTGAATACAATTAACTAAAACGTAATAAATAGCAGGAGTGCAAATATTAATGCAAGTAACTGACATAAATAAGAAAGATCTTACAGTACTGAAGCAGAAGGTAAATGCAGAATAATATCAATGAAGATTTTCCTTGAGCTTGCTTCTATATGTTAGTATACTTAGATAAAAGTGATCGGTGTTGTTTGAATTTAAGAAAGTGGGTTATGGCCCAACACGACTTCCGCACTCTTATTTATTTTATCTCTGACTCGTTTGCATATCTCACAATGGATCACACAGAATCACAGTTTTCCTTTCAACTCCTAGTTAAAACATCACCTTGAATGGTAACAGGGTTTTCATGGCTTTCTCTAACAACGCCTAAAACACGGCAACAAGATACTTACACTAACCCCTCAAGGTTTTCACCGTTGGAATATAAGTAAGATAAGAGTTTTTGAGAATACAATAAGGATAAGAAGACAATATCTTCAAACAACTTTTATTTCATGAACACATCACACTAATATCCTACATATATAAAAAGAGAGGAGCCTTGTCACTGTAGAAATTATGGTATGTACAAAACGACACCGTTTTGTGAATTCCTACATCATTTCCCATTTTCCCTTCATTTGCCCATCATTCCCCCAAACCCTCGATTTTCTCCTTCTCAATCCGGCAATGAAAATTTTTCCCAAATGCACTCACCAAAAATTAGGGTTTATGTTTTCAAAGATGTCGACGCCGGCGAACAATTTGAGCTACGATTCCGACTCTGAAGTCGAGAACCTTCCAAATCCTATATCTAACCTGTCCTCTGATGCACTAATTGCAAGCACTGCCGCCAATCCGTCGAGTCAGCCACTGGTTTGCCTCCTTCGTTTCGTCGATGACTCAGCCGCCGGCGCCTTAATGGGATCCATTTTTGGCTACGGTAACCTAATTTTTAGTTTTCCTACTACATTTTATTAGTCATTTCTTTTCTTGTTTAGCTCTTCAGATTTTCCATTTTACATGCATTTCTGTTTCCTAACAAATATAAAAGAGGCAGTTTGGAGGGCACTGTAGATGCCAGATGTCAAGAAATTGAATCGTCAACCAACACGCCGTCGTTTTGTTAACCGCATTTTCACGACAATTTCACACCACTTGTGCCCTACTTTCTCTGCAAATCATGAATTGATGAACAAAATTCACACAGAATTGGCGCTGCCGCACCCACTGCTTGCCTATTTTTTCTGCACATCCATAAAATTCACAAAATTCACACCCACCTCGCCGCGCGACTGCTGCCTATTTTCTCTGCAAAATACATCAATTGGATTTACAAAACTCACGCTAGATTCGTCCATCCCCGACGCAATCGCTATCTAAAAGGTATTTCTTCATTTTCCTGTCAACCAGGATTGACAGAGGCACCACGAGAGGCGGCGCCTCCATCTCTCACAGAGACACGACCGGTGTCTCACAGAGACACGGAGGCACTGCGCGGTGTGCCTTCGTATCTCGCACAGACGGCGCACTTCTAGACCATCTTCTTCTAGAGATCTGTTTCTGGCTGCCTTAGAAGAGATTAGAGCTGTCTTAGTTTTCTGGGCAGCTCCATGGATTTCAACATTTTTGCCATACTCTGTGAAAGATGTTCTTCAGATCGCTCTAACCCAGGTAAACGCTGCATCTCTATTTTTAAAATATCCATCCCCTTCTCCCACGGAGGTATGATACATACTTCATTGCTTAAGGAAAAGAATAGGAGCATTGAGAGCGATGATCAAATGAAGTTCAAAGAAGAAGATCGGAGTTTCTCACGTAGAAATGCAGTGAGAACATATTCTAAAATAAATCTATTTAATCAGAGGGAACGATCTATGGCACTGAACAGTGAAAGCCTTGAGGTGGTCACATTCGCCCTTTTGTTTCCTTTTAGTTAATTGAATAAGTTCAAAGGTCCTCTCAAAGTAGTTTATGGTGTTTTAGGAATTTGAATTCTTTATCTAACTTGGCTGTCCATTATAAGTTTATAACCCATGTAGTAATATTGTCCCTATAACTTAAAAGAGAGGCTCACTCCTAGCACTATTCATGTTAACACATGTCGCCATTTGCTATCGTCAACCTTAACGATGTCGTATTTTCCCATTTCTTTTCATTCAACGTCTCCATTTTCACACTGAACTGGTTTGACAAATTGGTTTGAATCCTAAACCATAACCTAATTTTCGAGGACAGAATCCCTCTTATTTGAGAAAAATGGCTCCAAAGAAGGGCGCAAAATTGTCGGCGGGAGTGGCTAAAAAGAAAGCGGATAAATCCTTTATTCGAAAAGCCCCGAAGCAATTTGGAATTGGTGGAGCGTTGCCGCCGAAGAAGGATCTCCACCGATTTGTGAAATGGCCGCAAGTGGTGAGGATTCAGTTCAAGAAGATGATTTTGAAGCAATGCCTTAAAGTTCTGCCGCCAAAGCAATGGTAAGTAATATTGTTCAAGTGTTTGTCTATTTGCTGTCTTATATTGTTCGCTCGTTATTAGGCGATGAAAATATTCAAGAGCAAAATCTAGACCGAGTTTCTTTTTAGCTGGTAGAGGATTAATTAAATGGCATAAGGAAATTTGAGATACACAATATACGTTTTCGCACACAGAAATGCACAAGCGTCTTTTCTATCAGTTTTCTTCGAGTTAATTTTAGTTCATGAAATTACACGAGCTATTCATGAAATATTGAGAAATTGTAATGCATCAAATGAGGGCATTGAAGACCGGAAATGGCAGTGGCTTGCGAAGATCCTTTGCTGCTAGCTGCAAATTCTTATTTAGCTTGTTATCATGTTAAGATTTCCAATTAAGGCAACGTGACTGATAAAATACATCTTATAATTTATTACTTGTTCATTTAGCTTCTTATTAGCTAGATAATAAATCTTGTAATCTGAATTGCTTTGCATATTATAAAGCCATCGTGACCATAGGCCATTATGTAGCTAATATGGGGCAAAGAGGTTTATACTGTTGCATCCGTTTGGTACTTTAATTCCTTCATTTGGTTGTTAACTTGATTGGATGTGCCCACATGACTATGGCTGTTGTGATTGATTTCAGGTGAAGAGCCTCCTGAGTCATTGTTTATGAAAGAATTAAAGAGGTAAGGTATGACACCTACTTCATTGCTTGAGGAAAAGAATAGGAGCATTGAGAGCGATGATCAAATGAAATTCAAAGAAGAAGATCAGAGTTTCTCATGTAGAAATGCAGTGAGAACAGATTCTGAAATAAATCTATTTAATCAGAGGGAGCAGTCTATGGCACTGAACAGTGAAGGCCTTGAGGTGGTCATATTCTCCCTTTTGTTTCCTTTTAGTTAATTGAATAAGTTCAAAGGTCCCCTCAAAGTAGTTTATGGTGTTTTAGGAATTTGAATTCTTTATCTAACTTGGCTGTCCATTATAAGTTTATAACCCATTTAGTAATATTGTAATTCTCATTTAAGTTCCATGTATGCTATACCTTTTTCCTTTGAGTGATGAGATTGTAATGTTGCACTATTTCCCATGCTTAACACTTATTGGAATTGTTATTTAGCCGTTGAACTATGCTTCCAAACTCGAGTTGTTTTCACTTGGAATTAGAGTATTTTTCTCCTCTGGACTTCCAGTCATACAAACTCAGTGCTTCAAATCTTGGTATCAAATAATGAAATATGCATTACCAAACATCTAGGTGCATATACAATAGCATTCTTGATGTGTAGTGTAGACGTATATTTGGTATGAATGTGTTAAAATGGAAAATTTTAAAATTTCTTGGTTTGTATTTAGTTGAATGTAGTATTAGTAAATTGCTTTTGTAAGTACGATGAAGATGGCTTGTAATAGATTGGAGTGTTCACTGCGATTATCGGATTATGTATATTTATTGTCTTAAGCTACAATAAGGATATTATTGAACATTTGGATTCCTATATCTTGAATAAACATGGATACTGGATGCTGTAAACTTCAGTGTTTAGAACTGATTTTGATGGTAGAATCGATATTAAGGATAATAGTTGTACTCTTATGGCATGTTTGTTAAACTGGATTAGATAGCACAAATACAAAGGTAGAAAAGGGAAAGCTAAAATATTGTTCAGTATATTGTTAAGCTTTGAAATAAAAATTGAATTCATGTAATAGGAGAAAGATTTCCCATTCCTTGGCTGAAAAGATATGTGACCATGAAAGAGAAAGAGGTATTTAACTAGAACTGGGTGGGCACTGTATACCAAATGTAGACTTAGTGGTTATGTTAATTGAAACATTTTTTAAAGCATATGGATTTGATGAATGTACTTTTTGTGGTGGCTTTGAAAGTTGAAAGGAAATTGGACTAATGAGGAATATGACCCTTTGCCCCATTAGCCATTTTCTTCTTCCTCCATTTCCCTTATTTGTAATAAGTTTATCTTTTTGTCTTTCTTAAGCTATGTTATAAGGATGCACTCTTACCATATTGGAGGCGGACATTTTTTAATGATGGATGATGCGTGTTATTAATTGCGCAGACAGTAAAAATATCAAATTGTCCACATATTAGTATTATTTTACATAAAATGATACTTTATTTTGTCAATACTATTAGTATACTACTTTATATGCCGTTGAAAATTTAGAATAAGCCTTCACGGTGGTTAACACTAATGAAAATTACCTACAATTGGATTTTATCATGTTATGAGCATATTTTTAGTTTGTTGGCAAGCTGAGCTTATACAATAGGCTATTGCAGAAAAAAAAATGTCTATGTAAGCTCTATTATCGTGTTAGCTTCTTTTTTTCCCAACCATGCTTTCAAAGATTTATGGTACACTCTTTGGGTGGTAATCCTTGATGATTGAACCACTCCCGACCTGTTACTCCTGCATAGGAGGAGTGGACAAGGGGAACCATGCGTATAAGATGACATTGTATATCTATTTGGAGATTTGTTTATTATGATTCAGAAGATTTTTGAGGTATTTATTTGCTATTTCACAGAATGTTTCTATTTTTTCTATAAATAACTCCGCATCATCTTGGAGGATACTGAGGAAGAGGAAGAAGCTAATGATTGGGATGCTTTCAGTCTTTTCCGGCTTCCAAAAATGAAGTTGTTCCAACTCCAAAAAGAGACTCCTCAGTTTCCTTATGTACCGGAATATTGGCTCCAACTACATTTATGTACAAAAATCGTGAAGTCTGCCTTGTTATTAGCTGTCAAAGTGGTTATGACCACACAAAACATTATTTCTATTTATAAAAGATTACAAGTTTTGTAGTCATATATTGCTTTGTATTGCAGATGAGGGCTTAAGCACAGTTGAAAATTTGGAATCAACTACTATTTGTGTAAAATAACTAAAAATCACTTTACGCTATTACGTAGCCAACTAAACTGGAACACGTGCATTGCACGTGTGCGCCACTAGTATTATTCCTAAAAATCATGGTGTTTATGGCCGTAGGTTGATTGTTGCTTTATCTAGAGATCTTATGGAAGAGACCTCGCGGCCACCGGAAAGGTAAGTATTTTGTGGTTTTTATAAAATTACCGCCACGATACCGGAGTTTTTCTTGGTTTCATTTCTTCTTCTCGCTACTGTCATCGCTGCCGCCGGAAAGATAAGTTATTTCCATCTCAAATTAACTGGCAACGCTCGCGTACGGAGCAAAGAAGAGGCACGGTGCCTCCGTGTTTCACAAAGACACGGCCGTGTCTATGTCTGTGTCTTACAGAGACACGGAGGCACGCGACACTGCTCCTCCGTGTCTCCAAGGAATTTTTTTTTTTTATTTAATACAGAAGTTAAGGTTTGTTTGCAAGGCATGGTATGAGATTGTTGATAGTCTTGTTTTCATTATTTTAATTTTGAGAATTTACTACAATTGTCTGTATTCGTTTTGTCCATCATTAAGATTTTTCATTTGTTCATTTCAGTGGTCCCAAACATCATTGTCTTGTTTCTCATACTCCAATGTTTTGAATCATTTTTAGTTGTCAATTAATGGTGATGGCGAGACTTTTTTGCATTAGAAGTCTACGAATGAAGTTCATGATGTTGAAACAATTTACTTTACTGGAATTGACCTTCAATTTCTTCCAGTCCTGTATCTTTCCTTAGATTGAAGCGAGGAAGTTGAGGCACCAAAAATATGGGCTGAAATGTGCATCCACAGAATGGTTGAACTGGGGAAAGAGAGCACAACAATGCGTAGGATATTTGATCCAATGTTTGTATATGCCTCGACACAGGCGCCTCGGTATGTCATATAGAGATTTTTTTTTTTTTCACTTTGCTTTGTTTGATTTAAGGGAAATCATTTAGTGGAGGCACCACCAATTGAGGATAATTCATATGTTTCTGCTCCTTTGGTAAATATTCTTGAAATAAGCTGCTCAATTTATACTGTTTATTGTTTGGTGTGCATCCGTTCAGCAATATTTGATGAAGCTAATAGTTACCTTTCAAACATCTAAAATCTAATTTCCTCAAGTTCAGATTAGCTTGAAACTTTATTCAAAGATGTTTCATATATTATGATAGTTTCTATAGTTTCTATACCCTTATAAATGCTAAATTAGTCAAAGGAGTATTTTATTTTAACTAAATAAAAAAATATTATTGCTAAACCTACAGCGTAGCCTGTGGAGGAAGAATTTTGGTAGGTGAGAGTGGGTGGGTGTAAAATGCTTCAAGAATATCTCATGTCCTATATGCTGGCATTTGCTGAATAAGTGTGATAACGTGAATTCTTGCACATTATCTAGGTTAACAGATGACAAACTTCAGAACATAGGAAAACTTCAGTAAGGATATATATATCCTATAATGACCTTTCTTCTTGCAGTGCAGATCTTGAGGCGTGAGGGTGGTATTCAACCTGATGTGGTTACATATACTACAGCTATTAAGGTTAGAAGAGTTCATTTTCTAATGACTTAGTTTTAGACACTGGCTTGTCATAGAAAGTCTGAATCTAAGTCTCCGAAATATATTCTCTTAGCTTGAATTAATGTCAGATGTATCTTGCTCTTACATCAACAGGTCTGTGTGGAACATAAAGATATGAAGATTGCATTTTCATTGTTTGCATAAATGAAAAAGAATCAAATACGACCAAATTTGGTGAGGGCATTAAGTTTGACAATATGTTTTGGCTTTCCTTTCACTTTACCTTTTCTATCTAGATTTCGTGCTTCACAATGTACTAAGATAATCTCATTTAAAGAGGTTTACATACATCAAGATGTGATAATAGTAAGAGATTAGATTTCAGGTCACTTACAACACGGTTCTTAGAGCTCGAAGGAGATATGGTTCATTGTAGGAAGTACAAAAATGCCTTGTTGTATATCAAGATATGCGGAAAGCAGGGGAAATGTGGAATTTTTTTAGCCAGTAATGCCTGCACATATTCTTTCTAGAAATTATTATTCTTTTCCCTGTTGCTTCCCTTTGGATGCATGTAACTTGGCGATATAACGATTAAAACAATTTGCATGTACAAACCCAATGATTATTATCTCAAGCTAATTGAGAAGTCTAATTGAGGAGTGGGTGTGCCCCATATAACTCCATCACACTGCCAGAGACATTTGATCTTGATGATTTTCAGCTGCCAGATAATGAAATTTTACAGAGGTTAGCTCTATAAATATCTAATTTGTGATTCGTTAGAAAGCTTTGCTATTAATATAAATGTGCTTCAGGTTCTTATCATTACACCACAAAAAAAATGGCTACCAAAGTTTAATGTCTAAAGAAATGTATGTATGTTTGTCTGTGAGAATTTATGTGTTGAGTGGTTACATATTGGATTTGGAGTGTACCAGTTTTGCCAAATTTGTAGACACCCAAGCACAAACCTTAGTTTATTGACTTTCAAAATATGAGATTTATTGGTTTATTTACCATGACCAGCAAACCTAAGAAGAGAATGATTTCCTTCTAGGTGAAGCAGTACTATTAATTGGATATATAGCCCCTGATGGTTGTTAGTTTTTAGTAGGATGCTTGAAAGAGATTATTTAATATATCACTTATCAATCATCAGTGTTTTAATCCATCCCACCTAACATTGGCATGTTAACTGCAATGTCCAGTAACTATGTGGATCATCATATCAGTTCAAGGGAGCAAATTACTCTTCAAGACACCATGGAGGCTACGGGTTATTCCACATCAAAGTTTGGATTGGATGGTTAGTGTTTTTTCTCACATTTTTTGTGCGAACTTCTAATTTTTGAAATTTTCTATTTAACACTCCTCCACTCCCACTCCCACCCCCAACCCCACCATGAAAAGTAGAGGAAACCCGACAACGTCAACCAAAAATGGGAAATGTCTAACGTATAATATTTTCCTAACTGTTGCACTGTTTGTACTCAGAGAGGTTTGGTGTCTACTTTCTGTGATTTTGATACAATAAAATCTAAAAGTTAACTTATTAGATTAGGTACATGTTCTGCGTTTTTGATATGCTAATATCCATTATGTTGTTACACGTGACATGATATTATTGTTTTTGAGACATAGATGCTAATTATTTATCTAAATCGCACCCTGTTAATATTTATTTGTGTTTGTAGTATCTTAATTATAAACATGTAAAAAAAAAAGGCGGTGTCTCCGTGTAGCATGGAGACACCATGTCTTCATGGGGACACCGTGTCTTCATGGATTTTATTTTTTATTTTTACATTGAGATAGATGATATATATTTTTTTATTAACCTAAAATTGTCGAAAGGTTGTTAAGATATTATAGTCATTACGCTGATTTAAATTTATTGAAAGTTAAAAATGAGTGCATTTGTGTAGCAGGAAGGTATCTATTGTGTTTTAGTTTTCTATTTAGGAAAGATGTGAAAAAAATCTATGTATGATTGCAGTGTGGTATTGATTAGAATTTGATTATTCTTAAGAGGGAATTTACTGCATCTACATAAATGGACTAACAAATCTACACGGCTTGGTGATGTTAGGCACAAATTTCAACAAATTCAAGAAGCCTATTCAGGTGATATTTTCTTTTGAAGAATTTTTCTATTTTGTTGAAGTAATTATTCTTTAGTTTGTTGATTATTATTGGTTAAGAAAGATATGTTTAACTTGTTTGCCACACTGTGAACTTGTATGAAGGATATCTCTTTCATGATTTTACAATTCTTGAAGCAAGAATTCAACTCTTTACAATATGGTTTCTGGTAAATAAGTATATCCTCTTGCGATGATCAAGAGGTAGATAGTGTTGATATACACAAGTAGCCTTGAGTGCCTTTTTTAGAGAATAAGTTGCATCAATTTGCAATCATTTTTCTAATGTTATAACATACATGCATTATAACATTCCATTGTAAAAGAGATTAACTGACAAAAGAATCAATTCATATAATTATACAAATATTATATAGTAAAAAAAAAACCTTAAAATCACTTCACGTTATTAAATACCCAACTAAACTGCAGCACGTGTATTGCCCGTGCGTACACTAGTCTCTTATAAAAGAGTATACATACATATTTCAGCTACACTCTTGGTACTTACTCTAAAGAGATTAGAATTCCATAGAGATTACCGTATTACAAGTTTCAATTGAAAGAGAGAAACTGAAATGGTTACAAGATTTGAAAACGAGAGAGAGAAATAAATTTTTGCTTAAGGATGGGATGCATTCTTCTGAGAATTAGTCTTCAATTTATAGACTTAAAAAGTTCTGCTATTCTTTATTATTGTATGTTACTGTGTAAGATAATGAGAATCTTACTGTGGCCTAAAGTTCTTTGTCCTAATATGAAAAATTATTGAGGTGAAATCCCACAGTTTTTCTTTATCAAAGTGATTCTGATAAAGTAGTGATAAAGGGGGTCCTCTACCTTTTCCATATGAGACTCAAACCACTCATTCGGAAATTCCTCTGGATCTAGTGAAATTGGTGAGCCATCTTCTTCATTGCTACAACACTCGCACTTATGATTTGGATAACGTCAAAACTGTTTACACGGTTCATTTTTAGTCTTCTGTGTTCCACTAGCGTCTCCTTTAAAAATATGATCACACCATATATCAAGATACTGCCAATCTTCTTGCTTAGTGGGTGCTACAACCTTGCTGTAAATTAGGTGGTCTTGTGACTCACATCCATATTTTCTGTTTTTCTTCAATAATTTTATGAATATGCTCAAACTGCTCCTTGTATCCTTTGGCTCTACGGAAGGCTGTCATGTTAATGACATCCTCTGGTGTAGTTTCATGGATTTGACTCTTCTCAGGTTGAAGATGCTTAGAAGTAGTGGCAATCTTCATGACATAGCTAACTGGCAGCAGCATATCTTCTTCATTATCTCATTCGGGACTAGCAGAGAAAAATCTGATGTTTATATTCTTATGTTTAAGAATTTGACAATATCTTCCAATAGCTCGGACCACTTCTTTTGGTAACATAGAAATTTCTTTTAAGGATTCAGGTGGGTAAATACAAATTATATTTCCAATTTCATAGAGAGCACGAACCCAATAAGCTGAGGCTCCTGGATAAAGATTAACTTTGTTATATGTTCCATATGTTAGAGTTTTCATCCATCCTTCAATACTAGTAAACCAACAACAGGATAGATTGAACAATACATATGCAAGAATAGAATCGTTTTTATTTTTGATATCCATAACATCAGGAGTGTTACATGCCTTGATAATATTTGAGCAATCAAGCTTTTGTATTGAGATACTGTCGGTTGTAAATTCTCTCATGTGAGGGAGACAAAGTAGTATTCTCCTTGACTGATAATTTATGAAGTTTTTATGCTTCTTCTTCAATACTGGCGCTAGGACCTTCAGATTTATTGGCACAAGGGCCTTCAGATAATATAGCCTGATTGGCTTTCTCGGATATTGGCTTAGTAGCAGCCATTTCCATCAAAGTTATCTTGGATTCTATTGCAGCAATCTTTATGTTCATCTCGAACTTCAATACTTCTAGCTCCTTTGCTCCATTCCTAGTTAAAAAATCTGGAATAAAATTGTCTTTTCCTTTAATATGGACAATATCAATTTAAATGGTGCAAACCACATTTGCATTCTAATAAGTGGCTTTTCAGCTGCACTTGTTCTAAATTTATTTGTTAATAATTGTTTTACCTGAGTATTATCTGTTATAATAAAAAATTTCTTAAGTAGCAAATAATGTTCAAATTTTGCTACATCTTTCTTAACTACTAAACATTCTTTACGATTGATATCATACCTGGTTTCGGCATCTTTGAATGTGCCTGAAGTATAAGTAACAAGCTCTTCTGGGCATTTACATAATGGATTATAAAGAAATTCTTTATAATTTTCTTTTCTTTTGAGGATTGCTCCCCAGTGTAATAGAAATTCATCAGTTTCTAAAATAAAGAAATCATCATCTTTTGGAATATTTAATTCTGGTAGATTTTCATATATTCTCTTAATTTTATTTATCATTTCAATTTCTTATGTCCATTCTCATTCCACTCATTTTTTGAGTTTCTTGGTAAAGTGGACTTTGTATTTTGCACAATTTTTATTAATTTTTTTCGAATAATTTAATAATCCGATAAAGCTTTGTAGGTTTTTCTTATCTCTAATTTCTTTTGGAAATTTTATAATCTTTTTCCCAATATGAGGTCGTTGAAATATTTTTTCTTCAGTAAAAATATATCCTAAAAATTTAATTTCAATCTTAGCTATTTTTGCTTTTCTTTCTGATAAGGTTAATCCATATTTTCTAGCAATATAGTTGAATTTCTTAATATGTTCAATATGCTCTTTTAGATTCTTACTATGAATAAGAATATCTACATAAACAATGTAGAAGTTCTTTATTGGTCTAATAATCTTATTCATTATTGTTGAAATATTGCTAGTGCATTCATTAATTCAAATGACATTACATTCCATTTGAATTGTCCTAATGAATTAGGGGTAGTATAACTAGTTAAAGGTTTTGATGATTCATCTAGTTTTATTTGCCAATATCCAGATTTACAATCAAATTTAGAATATATTTTACTTCCTTGTATTTGTTTTATTAACAATTCTTTTATTGGTAGTTTATAGCTATTTGGTACAGTTTTAGAGTTTAAATCTCTATAATCAATTACCATTCTAGCGTTTCCTCTTTTAATTTCACTATGGTTTCTAACCATAAATGCTGGACTATTATATGGATTGGTTGATTCTCTTATTTCTCCTAATTGTAAGAGTTCTTTAATTTGTATTTCAAATTCCTTTTATCTTTTTCGCTATAAGGAAATTGTTTTCCTGAAATTTTAGCATCTGGGTCTTTTAGTTCAATGGTTGCTATATGTTTATCTTTATCCCATTTACCTAAGGGGTGTTCATGATAATATTCTTTTAGTTCTAATTTAATACTTTCTAATTTTTCTTCTAAATTGTTAATTCCTAATACTGAGTTTTTTTATTTTTGATTAATTTCTGTATAATATCCACCACGATTACATGCAGAACTCTGATATCTGGGCTTATGGTGAATTGGTTGATGTGCAATTCCAATGACTTTATAGATTTTAGGTGTTTTAATTTTGTGATTACAAGGTGTGGTAAATTCAAAATTATCTTTATATTGTGTAAAAGAGCTATATGTACATATAATTTTTTTTCCTAAAAGGACATCACATTCGATTTTATTTGTTGCATATATTCGAGGTATAAAACATTTTCTACAAAATTTCTATAGATTTCTACAATATCACTGGCTGTTTGTCCATAAGTTGTCTTCTTATAGTCTCTTTTATAGTAATGTTCTGGGAACACATATTTTTTACATAGGCAAATACCTGATCCAGTATAGCATGAAATTTTATCATACAGTAATCTGGTAAATTGAGAGTTATCTCAATATATGGACTAAGTATGCTAGTTTTGATTGATCTAATTCATTGTATTATATAGATTAGTTCTTTGTTTTTATTAACTATAAAAATCATTTTTTGTTTTCCTTCTATAGTTATTTGTAAAATATTCTTCTGGATATAGAATAGCGAGACTTTCTCAAGAAAGTTCATTCCCAATAATATTGAACTAGTATTTTTTCCCTTTCTATAATCTTTATGAATTTTAAGATTTAATTTAAATTGTTTTCCTTCTATATATGTGAAACTTAGTTTTAGATTAACAAATGTTTTAATTTCATATTTAATTCCATGATAATCTGTAAGAGTTATTCCTTGCGTTAATTTTTCTTCTAGTAAATGATCAACTAAGTCTGCTCTAATGTGATTGGCACTTGCTCTTGTATTAACAAGGTCTATAATTTCTTCTTAGTTATTTTGTTTATTTATATATTCTGTTAAAATTAGGAAATTGTCATCCTCACATTTTCTAAGGTCAATATCAATGTTATTTCTAGGCATTATTGGGTAGTTTCTACTTGTAGATGTTCTGCTAGAGCTTGAGAATTCTCTAGTACTAATACTTCTTTCTATCCTTCTACTAGGCATTCTGGATACAAGTTGTCTAGAGGTATTAAATGTAACAATCCTTGATTTCCTACTTAATTATCTATTCTTCTAGATTGCTGATGAAAATCAAGCAATATATCTTGTGGTAAAGAAATGTTATTATTACTTAACATTCTTGACGGTGTAAATTGTGCTAGGTCTCTAAAATTTTCATGTATTTGTATAAAATCTCTCGAGACTTTATTGATTTCCTTTTGGTGTGTAGTAGCAAAGGCATATAAAGCTTTACAATGTAAAGTTACAACTTCACTTCTTGGTGGGATAATTAATCTATCGATTCTATGATATAGATTTAATCACATACTAAAGTTTTCGTCTAATAAAGAAATAACAAATCCAGACCTTATAGTAAATATGATTTTCTTATATATTAAATTTTCAAAGACAACTCCTAATAGAGCGTCCATAGGATCATGAAGTATTCTGTTATCCATTAAGTACATTTGTATAGGAATATCAACTCCTTCTCTAAAATATCCCTTGACCATTATTTTGATTTCTCCAATCACTATGTTTTTTAATATTTCTCTAGTAGATCTATTTATTTTTGCTAATTCTCTATTAATTCATTCTTTAGTTATTAGAGGTATAGTAGTGTTGTCTTTAACATTTTCGATGTTAATAGGTACTTCATCATTAGCAATGTATATTGTTTTGTTAAATCAAGGTAGTATTAATCATACAAAACCATCTTTATTTTTTAAAGATATTTATTTTTCTTTTATTGCTCCATATCTTTCTTCATCAAACACGACTGTTTGTGAAGTTCCTTCTTCATTATCTAAGTTAGTCTCAATAGTATCTATAATTTCTTGATTCATATAAATCTGTTCAAATTTTGGTTCTTCAATTTCTTCTATATCTAGCTCATAGATTGAGTCCGTTTCAGATAATTCGTTTAAGTCTTTGATATCTCATAGTCTGAGTCGGATTTTATTTCTTCTATTATTCTAATGACTTTAACATTTTCTCTTTTATTCTTATTAGGACAATTGAGAGATATATATCATATTTCATTACATGTAAAATATTTATATTTTTTTTTATAGAATTCTTCTTTAGATTTCTTCTGAGGTTTCTTATGTTGGTTATATTTCTTTTTCCAACGTTTTTTCTTCTTAAAATATTTCTTGTAGCTTTTAAATCCTTTGTTTCTCTTCCAATGTTTAAAATACTTCTTAAATTTCTTCTTATAATATGGTTTCCTATGCGATTCGTAACAATCAAATTGTGGTACTGCTGCTATTTCTCCATAACATCATAAACTTGTTTTCTTACCATGTTTTCTAAATAGTTGTGTCGATGTCAGCTGAGACATTTGTACATCATCTTCATGATTTGCATATTGAGGTCAATAAACGTCTTGAAACAAATAATACATTATATAAACTTTAAGATGATTTGCATAAACGACATTTTGAATTTAATATTGGGGATTATGTTATATTGCAAGCCCGTAGTGTTGGTCATTTTAAAATTTTAAAGCATGTTGATCCAAATGCACACGTCTTTGATCTTTTATCACATTTTGGCTATTCACTACTTTAAATATTGAAGATTTCATTACTTATAAACACCGTTTCAATTCCTTTGAAGATCATTTTCTATTTAGCTTTGTGGACTCTCGACATGTCTACGTTGATATTCTACTTTCATACCATTTGTTACAACATACAAAGATACAATTGATGTTATTTTAGATGAACAGATTGTGTTGATCAATGATGGAGAGATTTGGTGCTTACTTGCTCGTTGGTTAGATCTACCTAATGCAGATCGTATATGGAGTCCTATAGAGAAGCTCCAACAAATCTGGATTAAACTGCTGGAGTTTTGATATTCGGTTCTTATGAAAGATCGTCACCCATGGTAGAAGTTTATCCACTCGACAGGGTCAAGTTTTCTCCCATCCCGGGAGAGTTGATGCGGACATCATTTTATATTATAGAATTTTTCATTAATTATATGTTTTTATTATTATTGTGCTAGTAGTGGTGTGTTGGCCCAAATTCGTTACCAGTAAGTTATGTTTTTACTATTTGTTGGATTTTTTTTATTATAATTGAATTAGACGATTGATGAATAAAAATTAAGTTTTGGCTTGTTGCCAACGTTTTTCTCCCCTACGTTTCTCCTTTTTTTGGTTTCTTCTCCAGTTTCTCCCTCCTCTCCGGTTCTTCCCCATTTCTTGCTGAGTTCTATTTTATCATGCATCATGCATCGTGACTTTTTATGTAAACCTTGCCCTTTTCTTCTCTTTCTAGTTTCCAGGTTCATCATTTCTTCTGATTCCATGATGTGAGACCCTGAATCCTGTTCCTCCACTTTCGTGTGAAGCAAAGATTGCGAATACAATTACTGCAAAAGCATGTTGTATGTGACTGAATGAATGAGATTCCACACATATATCTTTATATGTAATATGCATATCTATAGGATCATAACGTGCTGGTCTAGTTGTTTGTGCTTTCTTGGCATCCATGTCTAGCAGTATCATCTGATACTAGCCATTAAGATAAGGAAAGTACTTGAGCAAAGAGAAATTAAACTGTAATATGTAGAACTTATTTAACATTTAGAAAAAGTTGAGAAAATAAGTGAAAATCACCTGCATCAAACAAGTTAGGTACAAGTCCAGAAGGCAGTGATTGTGCTTGCTGGTTGACTTCTTCTTCCCTTGAATATGATTTGTACCAGAATATATGCATTTATATCAAGAATCCACGGCATATATCACCGTAGGCCTGCATTTCTTCTGGTTGAGGGGAATGAAGCCTGGTCCGAAATCATCCAGAGTTCACCGTGCAGTCAGGGCCGGTCCTGTGATTTTCGAGGCCTGTGACGAACTCTGAAAATTGGGCCCCTCAGAATCAACGTAAATGTAAAATTCAACAGTATATTATGCAACATATTGCTAACTTAAAACTGAACAGTAGGCAACAAACAAATATAAATAACAGAAGATTTATATTATAAAATAACAAAACTGACAAGAGTTCAAACAATCGGTTAAATACGATTCGTCTTGCTGTTTTAGAGGCAAAAACATTAATCATTCATATAAGCCGACCACGCCACAATTATATTAGCCGACAAGGCTTCAAACATTTTCAATAGATTCAATATCAAGTTAGAGCAAACAATTGCTTACTTGAGAAGTAGGATTTTGACGAAAATTATGGAATCACACCATTAAGAATCCCACCATCACATCTCACAAGCCTGAAAACAAAATTTCACATTAACCACGATACCAATACAATCTCTTAAGCTATGAAATTTATCATTTTCAAATCACTGTATGAAAATGGATCTCCAAAATCACTATATGAAAATACTCAATTCTAATTTACTCAAGTTTCCATCATTTGGTTACAATTTGAACTGATATACCAATCAAACCATCATTATGTACCTATGTGGAACTTGTTACAAGTTAAGCTATTTTTTCAACCATGAAGCTCAATTCCAGCATTTTTTCAACCATTTTTTCAAAGTTTAGTTATAGAACATGTTGTTACGAGTCCACAACTCAACTAAAAATGGGATAGATAAAAAAAAAAAAAAAAAAAGCATTAACCATGTATCCATTCATGGGAAAACTTCCTTTTGAAATAGAGCAAATACCTATGGGCACGGTTGCTACAAGATTGACATTTGTGCAGCATATTTCCTATATAAATCAAATAATTCTGGTTAGTGAAAACAGAAAGTTGTGGTCTATGACAAAAATCAACACTTGAAAGAAGAAACTTTTATTGATAAAAGTAAATTATTTCACAAATCAGACCTTGTGATTGGCCTATGTGCTTGAATTGGAAGATTCTTATCACAAATCCTATTTGTTTTGCCGCTTCTGCGTAACCAGAAAAATATGACCCAATTATTTTCCTCTTCAAAAGCATTCGGAAGAAATAAAAAAAAAAAGAGACATGAAGAATGTTAAATTAAAGAGTCGAGGTTTACTCCGATAAGCCTCTATTGTTAACAACACGGGGATATGGAACTCCCACTAAATTCTGATTAATCGAACTCAAAGCCATTCTATAGTTCTATTGGGTCTCACCTCCATTCCAAACTTTCTGCCAGTAATTACATGAACTATTTTTCAAATAACTCAAAACTACCTCCCAATAATCAATTAATCTCGATTAGCACAGTAACAAAAGTCATTAACAGAGTAACAGATCCCAACAAATAAGAACTTTTCTCACAAACCCATTTCCCTACCCAATAAAATAAAACAAAAACCACTCCATTATGAAACATTCATCATTAATGTTCAATTTATTCACTCCAATTCAATAATCCAATTAACTAAAGAACAATATCTTTCAACTTAAAATAGACATATGAAAAAAAATGCAAATTTACCGGAAGGGAAGGACTGAAACTGATTGGAATGCCAAAAGTTGTGATTTTTATTATTGCGAAACAAAATATTGAGACAGTATGACTTGGATCTTGGAGGACGCCGGACGCAACTCAGACGGAAGTGGATCGTCGTTGCCTTTGTTGAGTTAGGTTTAAAAAAAAAACACCAAAAATGAGACGCCCTCCAATTTTGGGCCCGAGGCCATGGCCTCATTGGCCTCTATGCAAAACCGGCCTTGTGTGCAGTTTGCATATGAAAGATTTCGTACCAGACAACATTCCCCTCAACGACTCATATCAGAGAAAGAGAGACAAGGCACAGGGGTGGAACGCGGGGTTAGATGATTTGGCCATGCATTATTTTTCATGAGGTCCTTCATATACACGAGAATCTCTGTTGAGTCATTAGTCCGTGACATGGAAATCCGTTTTCAACCCTTCCCCTATACACTTTTCACGCGTAGGGATGTCACTTATTGAGAAAATGATTTACATATGATTTATTATTATTATTATTTTTTAACTTCTTTGGGAATCAGATTATCAAGATAAGTATGTCCTTTTTACTTACACTGCTCCGACTTTCTCTATGATTAGTCAACTCAAAGAATTCAAATAATAATTAAATCAATTCAAAAGATATATAAACAATAAAGTAAATGGAAGATATCAAGAAGTCTTTGTTTGATCTTTATAACAAGTCCTAGAAGCCCATGTATTCTGTTTATGCTTCCTAATCAAAGTGAGCATTTGTGACAACGAGTGTTTATTTTAACCGAAAAATATAGATCACGTGAATTTTTCTAATGCAAGAGATAACGTGAATTATCAATGTGATTGTGGGTTTCTTATATTTCTATTATTGCATCATAAAATCATTGTGCATATGAGATAAAAGCGTTTTCACATCTTAATTTGATGAAGAGGATGCGATGTGACACTTTTTTTTTTTTTTTTTTGAGACATTTATTTATGAGGACACGCAAAAGAACTTATTTGACTAATCTTATAAATTAATGAGATTTGTCGAACCATGGTAAATATAAATTTATATATGTGAAGTACACACATGGATGTATTATACATCTTTGAAGGTTGACTTGATAAAAAGATGGGGATGGTGTGTTTTATTCTCAAGTAAAGGATATGTCTTTTGCTTCCCACTAAGGTAAAGGAGTTGCACATGCACATCCTTAATATATGAGCCAATCTTGATGCCAAACTTATATGTGAAGGTGAAGCCCTCTGCTTGGTTCCCCTATTAACTCATACCATAGAATATGTAGAACAGTGTGGTTAAAAAAGTGGAAATGCAACTGCATCTTCTTTTTGATTTGCTAGTTTTATGAGCTTGAGCTTGTTTGGTTGACATAGATTTTTTTGAGAATAATTTTGATTTTTTTTTTTTGGGAATGTGTGATTAAAATATAGAAATTACATTTTATGAAATTTTCATTGTTAATCCTTATTAATGCATATGTATTGTTTTCAAACTAAACACCACACAAAAATCACCAATCCCACCGCCTCCATCAGCCAATGACACCATATGGAGTACTTCCGCGTCAACCACCACAACCTGAAATTACTTATAACATACAAATACTAAACTACATGGCTTAATAGGGATGACAATAGGGCGGGTATGGGACATGTCTGTCATTCTCACTTCATTCCGTCTAATATTTTTGTTACTTTACCACATCTTCATACCCAGTTAAAGCGGGACGGGACGGGGCATGGACTATGTTTCCTGTCCCCGTCTCGTACCCAGTTTGGGATAATGATCCTCACCCCATTTATCCCGTTAGGTGGGTAATCCTCACCTCATCTCCACGGGTATCAGGTTCAACGTGTTTTTTTGCCATCCTGGCATGGCTACACCCTTACACTAACATCGAAACACAAGTCACTCTTGAATCTTGATAACCCAACTATGCGATTGCTGCTCAAGAAATGATGCTTTGTTAGATTTTTTGATACCCAATAAATCCGGGTGATGATTTAAAACAATTTTCGAATTATTTTTAGCAACACCATAGACTTGGCTCGACTCGAAAACAGCCTATACTTTTGTATGGCCCAAGGTTGGGTTTGGATGGTTATGTTATTAGCCCATTTGTGTGGTTAGTGGTGGGAATTATTTGGTAGGCCATTTAGTAGACTTTGGCCCATTTTGAAGGGAGGGTTTTGCCCATGATTTAGTGACCTAATTGAACCCCATATATTCCCCAATTCCAGCAGGTTTCTAGGGTGTGTAGTGTGTGCAAGAGAGTGGAGAAGAGAGGGCAGCCGAGAGAAAAGAGAGGGAGCCGGTTCTTGTTGGATTTCTAGGTGAGTTCCAACCATTGTTATTCTCTTCTACTTCTTCCCTTTGCGGGCTTGTCATCACCACCACCACCATATCTCATGTGGGGGCGTAAAAGTTTTGGGTCGAGCCTTAGTAGTGTGGTGTTCGTTTAGTTGTTTTTTGAGCCCGAAAATTGATTATTAGAGCCTCAAAATCTCACATGCTCAATAAACAAAAACAAAAACCGAAAAAAGAAAATTATAATTGAAAGGATATACTTGGACCGTCCAAAAATCAAAATGAAAAATCAAGCCCGTTTGAACACAACCAAAAAAAGAAGCATGCAATATATTAAAAAAAGTCTCATTCAGAAAATTCGGCTGTGACTTTATTATTCAAAATTAGGTATCAATCACTGTCCCAAAAAAAAAATAAAAAAATTGATGTTAATCTAAAATTCTACTATCTATATATACAGGCGTATATGCATGCACTATTATCCCACTTCCAAGTTCCAATTCAACCATCTTATTATACAGTAGAGAGAGAGAGAGAGAGAGAGAGAGAGAGACATGGCAAATTGTCCAGGCAAGTCTCAATTTTTTCTTTTTCATTTTTCAAGTTTTTTTTTTTTTTTTTGGATCTAAATCTTGATGTCAAAAAGAGATTATGCTACTGAAAACGTGAACTAGAAACTAAGAAAAGTGTGGATGTTTGATGTTTCCCTTTGAAGCTAGAATTGTATTTCCGATGGTTCGAACCCTTTATCTCGATCAAACCCGATTCTAGAATCCTTATTATAGTAATGGCTAACTAATATTTCTTAAGGAGTGAGAATAGATCAGTTAAAAAATTAAAAAAATACTCAAGAATTATATCAATGGTTGTAACGGCGGAGTATATGTTTTTTAAGAAGAATAATAGAAATTATGGTTCATGTTAGTTGGATCGAAATGGATCATGCCTAGTAATTGAAATTGTAGTATTAAAAGTTGACATTTCTGAATATCGATGTCAACTGACTACAGGTAAGGATTCTTGGCCGGAACTGGTGGGAGCAAAAGGGGAGGCTGCTGCGGCGGTGATAGAAAAAGAGAATCGGCAGGTGGATGCAATTGTTCTAAAGGATGGAACTCCAGTGACCAGAGACTTCCGATGCAACCGTGTTTGGGTTTGGGTAAACGATGATGGGGTCGTGATTCGTGTTCCTCGTATTGGTTAAGGTCTAATTGCATGTTACATGATATTGAATAGTATCGAAGCGCGCAATAATGTCTCTTACGTCTTTTTTTTTTAAATAAAATAAAATAATATTCAATCTTTTATAATATACTAGTCTATTGCCCACAATGCACGGGCAATGTTATTTCGAAAGTAATATTAGCATTTTAAAAAAAAATATTTATCTCCTTTTTTGGTGGATTCTTCTTAAAAATTTAATGCATAATGTAACATTTTTTCATGCACTCGCTTTTCCAGAGTTAAGAATTATAGATACTAAACTTTATTATCAAGCGTTATGAAAATAGGAATTAATAACGAAAGAACATAATATTAATTGAATGGTAAATGGAACCCAATAACATTGAAAAATTGCAAAAAAGTTGTAATCTTAGATGACAAAAATTATAAAGGTAATAAAAACACATTCTTCTTCCCTCCTCTCTACGCATGGGACATGATGTAAAATTTATTTTATATCCTACCAGCAGGTACAAATGTGAACTAAATAAAAGAACTCTTGACAGTTTTTCGTGTTAATTTGAGAAAATGTATTTACTAATGTAGTGATGAACTATTCTAAATTGACCTTAAAATCATGTGAGCAGCTCTTATCACTTTCATCAACATCTTCAACAATCCCTTTGACAAGACAATCCGGTTAAGTGCTTTCATATAGGCTTTATATGCTATCAGAATATCACGAGAATGCTTGTAGAAATGTCCTATCACAAAGTTCTCGAAATGCTATGAGCAACACAACACAAAACTTAAATCAATATATAATGAAACCGTTACCCAAAAGGAAATAATAAATTAAAATTAATTACCAAAATATGTAAGGATTGAAATGCCTAATAATAACAGTAGTAAATAAAAGGATCTCAATTTCATCTTACCTTCGGTGGCTGCCTCATACTTTACTTTACACCATCGTTTGAAGAGAATGGATAAAAATATTCTCATTGTATGCTATTGAACACTTTTTTCTAGTCGCTGAACCACTTGCACGTCTAGACTTATTAAAATATGGCTTAGCATTTAAAAGTAGGCTTTGTATAAAGACCAAAATATGTAGCATAGTTGATATATCATGGATCAACTTCTACTTTTGACTACCACTTCAAGTGCTGAGAAGGCTTAGGCATACTTTGCCATAATTGTACAAGTTTTGATTGATGCGAAGTCAACCAAAGTGGTAATGGACTTGCTGCAACAAAAGGTGAGTTATCATTAATGGAAGACAATGTATTGACATATTTGAAAGTGTAAAAGGGGTTGGGCACAAAAATATCTAAAATATACAAGTGAAATATTGGGATAGCTTCCAGGAAAGAAGATGTCGAAGAAAATGAGATCATCATGGTATGGGGTTTATTCTACTCTTACTATTATAGCCCTCAAAAGATTCATTCTGAATTCAGAGACACGCATAAATATGACATTTGATAGAGAGGCAACAAAAATATAGAAAGTGAGGAATAAATTCATTCTAACAAACTCAGCAAAATGATGGTAACACCATTAGTTTTAACAAAATGCATTTGGACTATAACTAAATTTGCTCAGATATCATCATAAATTGATCCTGAATATTCAGAGAGCTTACCAGGAAAACCAGGTAATATCTTGAAGTAAAAAAATGTAGAGTCCATAAGTATGATTAGAAGCTCACAGACAAAATGGAAATGGCTGAAATGAAAACGAATTATGGTTAATGGAAAAATTTATACCATGCATTAATAACGATTAGACAAAAAAGTAATAATAACTAACATGTTATCAAGAGTATAGGCATGAGAGTTTTTGAAGTTTTCTTTGCTATAATTACTTCCATCATGGTTGTAACTTTAGAGTACTATGTTGCCATAAATCCAAGTAAGTGTGAAAAATATACACAAATATCATAAAGCCTGAAATATTTCAAATCTAAATTAATTATTATAGAAATAACAAATAACAAAAATCAGTAATATAATTATAACAATGAGCGACTAAGATATGCGACAAATACTTACGAAGAAGTTATATTTCTACAAATGAATGAATGAGATAATTTCTCTGTAGACAACATTCTTCGTACATTTAATGTGTAAATTGTCAGCGCTTGATGATTTTAGTAAAACCTTTAAAGATTTGCTTGTTTTAGCTCTTGACAATGCTACATAAAGTTGACCATGACAGAAAACTGTTTCAGGAAGATACAAACCAACGTAATCAAGTGTTTGACATTGTGCTTTATTTATCGTCATTGCAAAACATGGTCTAATCGAGAATTGAGTTCTTTTAAAATGAATTGAAGTTTGATCATTTTTCAGAGGTATAAAAGGAATTCTTGGTAAGAAAACATGTTTTCCACAATATTCATCAGTTGAAATTTCAGCAAGAATTACATTCTTATCAAATTTTCTACAAGTAAGGCGTGTTCCATTGCATAAGCCTTCAGAATGATTGATGTTTCGCAATAACATCACATGACAGTTTATCTTAAGCTTCAATTCATGAGGCGGAATACCATTTGGAGTCAAAGTGTTCAAGAAATCTTCCTGTAGGCTATGTTCTGATTTGTCAATGCTTCATCAAAGCTATAATATGTGAAAATTGTACCAGGAATCTGATCAAGTAAAATTCTGTTAATATGATCAACATATTCATTTCTAGGCGTAAGAATTACTCGATTTCCCATCTATGTAAATTATCAACGTAAATTATCAACATATACTTCTATATTTGAAAAAACATGATTTATCAAAATTTTCAGAGATGTAATTTCATCCTCAAATGGTACAATTATATTGCTCGGAAGCTGAATGCAGTTACAACTGTGTTCTTCATCTGTTCCATTTCCAACTCTAAGCAAATAATCAGAAAATGTGGGATTCAATTTTGCTCTCATGTTCTCAACCAACGGTAAATGTGAATACGAAGGCCATAAGTCAGTGAAGACTAAGCTAGCTTTCATTATGTTTTCTTTTTTTCCTCTCGGTATCACTGGTAAAACTTGTCTGAGCTAGCTTTCATTATGTCTTCTTTTTTTCCTCTCGGTATCACTGGTAAAACTTGTCTGAAATCTCCTCCTAGAACGACCACTTTTCTACCGAAAGACAAATTACAATCAGTAATATCTCTGAGCATTTTATCAACGGTTTCAACGGCACAACGATTCACCATAGGTGCTTCATCCCAAAGTATTAATGTAGACATTTTTAACAAAGTCCCTAGAGCTGATTGTTTACTGACAGAACAGATAACTTCACCAACCGTTTCCAGAGGAATTTTAAATCTTGAATGAGTTATTAGACCTCCAGGTAAAAGAGATGCAGATACTCCAGAAGATGTTGTAGCTAAAGCAATTAAATTTTGAGACCTTACACCTATTAGGAGATCTTTAAATAAAAAAGTTTTGCTCGTTCCTCCTGGACCATCAATGAAATAGATCCCACTTGATTTGGAATTTACTTTTTCCATAATTGTATCATACACAAATTGTTGTTCATTATTTAAGCTTGATGTATAGGCATAGCCTCCTTCTATATTCAAATTTGTCATCTCATCTGCAATCATTCTTCTCAACCTTTCATTTTCACCTATATGTACACTGAATGATACTATTTCATAGTCATTTATGCTTTTACCCGATGATTCTAAAATAGAATTGATGTCTTCTAAAACTCGTAGTTCAGCATCCCTTGAAAGTATATTTTCATATACATAATCATCGATCATATAAACTTTAAATTTATCCCACAGTAATTTTGGATGATCAGGGTTACAAAGCATAAGAAGTGTAGCAAAAAGACGTCTTAAAGAAGTAGGCATTTTATAAATAATAGATTCAGACAAACATTCTTCACAATGATTGTCTCCACCTAACAATCTGTATAAAAGTGTTCCTTCTCGATATGTATTAACAGTTACTCCATTCAAAGTTCATAAATCATGAAATGATGTTGGACCTCGAATATGATTGAGAAGAACGCGTAGGAAATATCATTCTCCTTCAGATGGATTCGCTGCGACAATTCATCCTATAACAACATGTTTTTTCTGGGAGTCCAAATCTTCTTCGTTGAGATCCAAACAAAATGGGTTGAAAAATCTCGATACAACAATGTACGCACAAATTCATTTGCTTTATTTACCTTAAAAAACTCTATCAACATTGTTTTTTTCGTATTTTCATTATCAATAATAGTAGACAAATCATCTTCGTTGTCATATCTTACTTGTTGATGATTTTCGATATGAAGATGTAAAGAATAAACAGTTGGATAAATTTTCGCCAAATTAAACAAGAAAATCCTCCACATAGCTTCAGGTGGAGATATCCATCTAGCAGATTGATAAGATGAGATTTCGTCGGTTTCTTTTCCTGTTTCATTTGTAGAAACTGAAAAATGAATACGATCATGTCCTTTATACACGTATTTGTACAAATACTTTACAACTTTAATAGAAGAACATACTTCAACATTAATGTGGCAGTCAAATTTTGCGGTCAAATAAGGATTATACGATACAACCCATAGATTGTCTAACATTTGACCTCTAACTTTAATAGAAATACCATTATCACGACTCTTATACAAAGGATATGAGTTATCACCGAATATAGTAGTATTACAATAATCCCCAGGATATTTATTTTTACAAATATTATTTCCTTCCATACATACGTTTTTTGGATTAAGATGTCCACAAGGGCCATGCATATTGTGTTTAACAATAACAGAATGAAGATAAGGATATTCGTTTTCATTAGGAATTTCACAACAAACTATTTTATCAACATGAACAAATTTTGTAGCCGTATTTAAAAATTAACAATAGATGTACATAAGGAAGTCCCCTTTTTTGAAATTCAGTAACGTATATATGCACAACAATTGGGCCTATGATATTTTTTTTGTATAAATCATTTTTCAACTCTTCTAGTTTTGCTCTAAATATACGCACAATTAGATCAGGTCGATTTTGAATCTCATCATTGTGTTTTAGTTCTTACTTAATCTCTGGCCAATTTGGATTGCATGTTATAGTCAAGAAGATATCCGATTTTCCATAACACTGTACAATAGCCATTGCATCTATATATCTCCTTAACATATCTCTAGGTCCACATGTAAAAGACTGAGGTAAAATAATTTTTTTTCCAATTTTGTACCATCTTGTCTCTCTATTTTGAATGCTATCTACAGTACTTTGGTAAAGTTCAGCTCGAATTTGACTTTGGTTGTTACGAAAATAGTCTAACCGTGCAATTTCGATCTTCACATACATATCTACAACATATTGCTGGAACAATCTACCGCTGTGAAGTAAAATAGACTTACCGGAAGGCTTGATTTACAATTTATATGAATAATATTCTCGACAAGAAACCTGTGATCGTTTCTTCATTCCATTAAGCACTGCAGAAAAGAAGTCATCATTCGATTAGAACATTGACGATGCAAAACTTAGGTGAATGTACAATAACATAAATTTGCAAACCTTGATTTTCCTTTTCAATAAATTTAGCTGTAGAAGTAACTGTCTTAGGAAATTGAACAAATTCAGAGAAATGTTCAGTCCTTCTACACCTCTCAATGCCTTAATGCCAACCGGATTCTCTGTATAGAAAAATTAGAGGATATTGAAAATGATCATAGCAACCGTAGTAATAATGAACTCTATGTGAATCACCAGAATGACCGTATATGGTAATGTCACGAAAGCGCATATTAGTATTTTCAGTTTTCGACCCATATAGCAGCTACTTCAGATGATGTAGGAGTATTAAATACTCTTTGATCAAGTCCTGGCTCGCATCTTATATGTATTTGATGATCTCGTAAGTTAGTCATATTACTTAAAGACCGAAAAAATCTACTATATGGATTTACCTTTAAGATTTCAATTAGAATAGTTAAAGTACATTCATCAAAGTTCTCTAAAATCTTCATACGATTTTGAATTTCATTATTTGTATCATAAAAATATAACTGCATATAAGAAGGCTTATTGTTCTGTGGGATAAGTTCGTTTACATAATGATATATTTGTCCTTGAACTCTAAATGTGTAAATACTCGATATGCTTTAAAGAGCTCTTTGTCGTATTTGACACCAAATGAAGTGAAAGCAAAGTGATTAATATATCCTCGTGCAATTTTTTAAATGTCATATATTTAGATTCTTTAGAAGTAAACAAGTTGTACAATTCAGTGGGTGAATCAGGCATAGAGATATGCACTTTCCCATCAAAACAACAAAACCCTTTACTTTCTCTATAAATTTTTCTTGTACCACAATAATTACAACTATTACATGTCGGTAATACGTATGCAGTCGTTGGTATGTTCAATACATTAAAACCACTTGGTAATGTAAAATTGGAAATATGATGTATATCTTAGTTTGAAGTAGAAGCCTCAAAATCATTATTCATTATAGATTGTTGCATTTGTACATCATTCGAATTATTATGTCCAGATGATAGAGGATTACATATTCTCCTACGGCGATCATTGCAACCACTTCGAAGTTGTTTTCGTCGATAACTATTCATTTGATTTTCTTGTTGGCGATGAGACATTGATTCAAAACCACTCGAAGTATCCATATCAAATAGTTGGAGTCCAAAGTAACCAACAGGAACTAAAAGAATTAAAGAATGTTATTAACATTTTTATACTTTGAAAATAAAATAAAGTTGTAGAATAGTTGAATTAACTTCTCCATCACCAGATGGTACAAAAATATATATTACAATATTAACAATTTTTGTAAGTTGTAGAATAGTTGAATCAACTTCTCCATCACTAGATAGTACAAAAATGTCTATTACAATACTAACAATTTTTGTAGAATAATTGAACTCGAACCATAACTGTACAAAAAAATAATCTTACATATGTTAAAATATACATAGGGTAAAACTAAAATTTAAAATATCAAAAATTGTGAACAATGACTGAAAATATACTTTAAAAAGAGAAAAAATAGTATTCACAAAACAAACTCGAGAACCAGCAATTTATTATAAATTTATAAGTTACTATAAATAAATAAATAACCACAATACTATATAAACCTATAATATTATGAACAAAAATCTAAATAGTTCAGTTAGATAAACTTACCTAATATAGAGTGCACTACTGTAGTCAACTATAACCACCAGAAAAAATAATTGGACACTGCATAGAAGAGAACAATAAATACAAATTAGAGTCCACAATTTGTTAATAATAGTTAAATGGTAAATACTATAATAAAAATCTTAGAGAAAGAATACAAAGGTTAACTACAAATTGAAGTTTACAAAATCTATAAAAAAAATAAAAAAAATATTGTACCTGAAGATAACACAATTCAATTGATGTTAAAAATTATAATATTTTTACTTTGAGAATGATATCGTGCAACTAAAAAAAAAAAGATTGAAAACAAATTTAATATAGAAAGAATTAGGAATGACTAAAAATATAACAAGCAAAAAAAATCATAATCATAATAAAAGTTAAAAATCGAAGTATATGAAATAAATTACATATTTTTTTGACCGAATGGACGAGTTGCACCCATCTAGAGGTTCAAGGACATTGTCCCCGACAATACTAAACATGCAAAATATATAATAATAGAAACTAAAATAAATTTTTACATATAAATACTTACAGTAAACAGCGATAAAGACTTACAGTAAACAGCAATAAATGTTAAGAAATTTTCGATGATTGAATAATTTTTCTTCATTAGTTCTGCCATATAAATAGACTAATGTCTTCAGCCGACTACAAAAATCAACCAACTACAAAAATATCAAAAGTTATTGAAACTATCATTCTGAACTAAATATAATGTGATAGGCAAAAATACAAAAATATAACATGACGCCTACATTTTTTACTCCCAATTTCTTGAATAATATGAAATATCTGGGAAAATGATCCCCAGCTTTTTGTTTCCTATCTCACTGCTTACGGTTAAATAAATTTTTTTTTTTTGTCATGTAAACATCAAAGTCAACAATTGAGGTTTGACCTCCTTTCGCCTACTTTTTGACCAAAGATTGTTCTGCCATTTTCAGGGGATTTCTTATAAGAGGGAGGATAAATTAGGAAAAGAAAATATGTCAAAAATGAATAGTAAACTGCGGATTGCCTCTTTTAATAAAAGAGGGACATATAAATACTTACAGTAAACAACAATAAAGGTTAAGAATTTCTCGATGATGGAATAAATTTCTCTTCATTAGTTCTCCCATATAAATAGACTAATGTCTTCAGCCGACTACAAAAATCAGCCGACTAAAAAATATCAAAAGTTATTGAAACTATCATCATGAACTAAATGTAATGTGATATGCAAAAATATAAAAATATAGCACTACGCCTACATTTTTGACTCCCAATTTCTTGAATAATATGAAATATCTGGAAAAATGATCCCCAACTTTTTGTTTCCTATCTCACCACCTACGGTTAAATAATTTTTTTTTTTTTTTTGTCATGTAAACATCAAAGTCAACAATTGAGGCTTGACCTCCCTCCGCCTACTTTTTGACCAAAGATTTTTCTGTCATTTTCAGGGGATTTCTTATAAGATGGAGGATAAATTAGGAAAAGAAAATACGTCAAAAATGAATAGTAAACTGCAAATTGCCTCTTTTAATAGAAGAGGGATTAAATGTCAAACATGTCATAAATAAATTGTGGTAGGGGTGTGAGTAGTGGCTTAAGCGTGCATTGGAGTTGACAATGTTGTAATAAAACTCTTGTGCTTCTTGTTTGAGCAAACTACAATAAAAGATTGAGAAATATTGGTAAGTGATTTGGAGTTTTATTTAGAATTACTATTAATAATTGATCTTTATTCATGCTAACAAGAAAAACAATTCAAGTCTAAACAAGTTTATTTGAAAATAAATTTTAAAATTATATCAAAATTAGAAATAAATTAACTACTTATTTTGACATTAATGTACAAAATTTACTTTATAGTAGGTGAAATTAACTTATGTTTCTTATAATTTATAAATTATGTGGATGCTTTTGAAAAGGGTTAAATTCACCATGTCCAACAAACTTCATATTTATTGGCTACCCAATTTGATTTGATTTTCCTATCGCATCCAAATAAGTATTTAGTGTAACATTTGTCGTTTAATTTGATTTTGTTTCACCATAATCACCTAACATCATACTTAATTTCAATTAAGTCGCCAGAGAACTTCATTTAATATAATCAAATTGGGTGGTCAATGTGACACTAAGTACGAGGCTGGGTGGTCGGATGAAACAAAATCAAATTAAGTGACTAATATGACGAAGTATAAAGTTTGATGGTCACGGTAAAATAAAATCAATTTGAGTGGTCATTATGACACATAAGTATAAAGTTGGGTATCCATTGATGGATTTAACCCAAAATTTGACATCTAGTTGACTAATCCACGAGTCAAATTAAAGTTTTTGCCATTTTGCATACCCTGATTTTATAGTGTCACACTCGTTTGTTATAAGCAATGCAAATTTTATTTGATAAAGACAAAAAAGTACTCATTAAATCTTTACGAGTAGGCGAAAAAAAGACAAAAATGGTTATATCAATTTATATAATCACAAAACGTAAACAAGAACATTAATTTACATAGGCAAAATAATCACGGGCGAATCCAGGATTTTCATTGAGGGGGACTAAAATTTTAAAAAGTTAATGTAATAAAATTTATAGGTAAAAAAAGTTGTTGAAAGATATTATTTATTTAAATAATCCCGAATCCGATGATAATTTGAAACATACAAAGGAGAAGGCGATAACAACGGTATATACAGCGATCATCATCCAAGTTGGGTAAACACCAACGTTATGGTGGGATGGGGGCTGGCAAGAGTACCGTGCTTAAAGACATTCTCAAAGAGTAAGATTATAAATATGACATTAATATCCAAAAGAAAAACACGATGATAAATGGAGCTCAGATTAAATCACATTTCGAATAGTTAAGATAAAATTAACTTTGCACGGAGAATCAGTACTTGACCTGTGGTCTAAAATGTAGTTTGTTACCCTATTGAAATAGACCATTCTGGGCAAGAGCATCAGGAAATGCAGTGGTGATAGAAGCAGACGCCTTCAAAGAGTCCGATGTAATTTATAAAGCCCTTAGCTCTAGGGGGCATCATGACATGCTTCAAACTGCTGAACTGGTATGTCTCTGTGTTCTCCTGGTCTTCGCCGAGCAAAAATCCAAAGCAGATAAACTCAACCTGAGCAACCGTGAACCCATAGTCTCACCCATATGCAGTAGACACTGTAATTCTCATCAACCTCTCTGCATGCCATGAACTTCTAAAATGTCTTGCAAAATACTGGCAGAAAAAGAACATTCATGGATCCCACACAATAAGCACTCTATTCTTCCACCATTTTCTATCTAAATATTCTATCTTGAGTTTCCATCATTTTATGACATAAACAACCACGAATGTAGGTAGATTTGAAGAAGGAAGCGCAATAGGACTTCTATAGGCAGCAATTGTACTCTGCTCATATTGTTTACAATTTACAGTAGGGTCCAATGAATTGTTTCTTCCAATAAGCATTGCAGGAGCAGAAGTCAGCAAGATAGTCTTGACCTATGATACTCGGACTTGGGTACGGTATCCGGCATGGGTACGTATCTAAGTGTCGGATCTTTTATATTCTAAAATGTAAGATATGTAAACATTGCTAAAAAGAGTCTAAATTTCAGACACGAGTACATGAGTACGTCTTTCAAACTTCAGTTTTTTTACTAATTTAGGATGTCATTTTGAATAGACTAAAACTAATTATTCACAATAAAGGAATGAGTATTTAATAAGGAGATAAGACGAACAAAACAGAATTTTGGAGTTTAGTTTTCAATTATGAGAATTACTAAATGTTATATAAAATAGAAAATGAGGAATTTGATTGTAATTTGGATTTAGTGGAGCACTAAGTAACTATATGGAACTCATTTTCATTTTATACAAACAAAATCCTAAACCACCGATAAAAAGAGAGAAAAAAGGAGAAAAAAAAAGAAAAAAAAATAAAGACAAAAGAAAAAGAAGGTAAAACCTAGTGTCGCGGACTTTCTCCGACGACAACGTTAGGTTGATAGAGAGCAAAAGTGGGAAAGAAGAAAAGGTAAAGAGAAGGAAAAAAAATAGAAGTAAGGAGAAACAAAAATGACAAAGTATCTGTTTGAAACTTGGAGGATCCGACACATATCCCATACACATGTCTGTCGTGTCCGACATGGGTACTTCAACTATTTCGAAGAATCCGAACATCATAGGTCTTGACACTTGACATTCTCAGCCTTGTTGGTTATTTCGAAATTCTTTCATCAACAATCTCTAATAACTGATAAACCAAACTTATTTAGGGCTGAAGAGAACTACCTGTACGTATAGGTCCTATAATCATACCAGAATACATATTTGTTCCAATAAATATGGGTCATATAATCATACCAGAAGGCACGTATGGGTTTGTGTGTAATATTATTTCAATAAAATAATATTGCACACAAACCCAATAATTTTCCTTATTTTTTAGCAACCCATTTTCCATCAATCTACTATTCCAAAATAGATTCTTACAATAAAATGGGGCTCAAACAAACTCAAAATGTTGCTAGTATTCTCATTTCCAAATATTCATTATAGGAATGAAGTGTGGTAAAAAAGTATCATGATCTACCATTTATCCTTCTGGTGACTTCCCAAGGGGAACAAAAGTGAAAGGAATCATAATTTTAAAAAAAATCCTCAAAAAAGAAAATATTATTTGTGTTCGACATTTAGCCCCGTTTGATGAGGATTAAAATCAGATTTTTAGTAGATTTTGATAAAAGTTGATGAAATGTTTAGTTGAAAAAATGTGAGCTCCATGAAATGTGTGGTTAAAATTAATTGTTAATTTTAATTCCGATTAAAATCTTGATTTTAATTGCTACCAAACATGGGATTATATTTAAAGAAGAAATATTTTTCATTGATAAGCTTTGTCTTAAAAAGTAAAAAAATAAGAATTTAGCAAACTGAAGTTATTTCTTTCCTTTCACATGATCCATAATAAACAATTCCCTCCAAAAGAAATTTTTGTATCATACTATCTGTTTTCAACATTTATATTTAAAGACGAAATATTTTTTCATTGATTAGCTGTCTTAAAAGTAAGAACTAAGAATTCAGCAAACCGATGTTGTTTCTTCCCTTTCACAGGAGAGCTATCATGTGTAGCAGAGCAGTGAGGGTGAACTCACAGCTAAAATCACACGAGATATGTAGATGCATTTACGACATACTGCCAATTAGTAGACAATGCTAGACTCTACTCCACCAATGCATTAGAAGGCCCTCCTAAGGTATCATTAGCTTAAATCAAAACGTTCATTTTTCCTTTGCAACATCTATCGATCTGTTTGTGTTTTCTTCGAATATATTAGATACTATCATGGTTGTGATTGTGAAATTAATAGGATGGAAAGACAAAGACAAAACTTTGTTGGTTGACCCAGATGAGATAAGTTGTTCGAAAAAAGGTAGGCAGGTTGAATGACACAGCAGATTCCATATTTGAACTCTATAGACGACCAAATGCTGCTTTTGAAACAGGCTCAGTATGGAAAGACATTGTTCTGTCACCTTCAAGGCTCTGCATCCGAAAAGAGCTGAAGTATTCCATTCAGAAAGTTGAAAGATTGAGAGAGTGATTTGAGATCCTGACAACTGCAATTTCTGATTTCTTCTCGTTTCTCATTATGCATGTATAAGGGAGTGTGAATCTGTTGGAATTAAAATTTGGAAGGGTTTTCAACCGAGAGATCAATTATTTGAGTTTTACACTAAACTCTGACTTCACTTTTTAACATGAAAAGGTCGGGAAGGTATAATTTGAAAATATGCAGTTTCTTGTCCATGCTTTGAACATATGAAAATAGAAACTTACAGGCATTCATCCATGCCATACTGTAAAAGTTAGGAGCAAAATCCTAAGGCGTTTTTTAAACTTCACAACCTTAAAAAGCTCTATGCATGGTAAAGGAAAGGTTGTGGGCATCTTTAGCGATTGCTCAAAACAGAACACCATCAGTGGAAAAATAAATTTGAAATTAGAATTAATATAGAAAATTAACTGAAATGTTATAAAAAGATGTTCAGTATCTTGTTATCCACGGTCTATATTCCTCAATTGCTTTCTGAGCAGCTGACTCGCATAAGCAGTTCATATTTAAGTTAACAAACCAATTTTTATGATGAGCACAAAACTTACCTTGAGCTTTCCCTTAAGTTTCCTTTTTCTTCACTTCTATTGCTTGTTTCATTAATCTGTCCTTAAGTTATATGGCCATGGCAAATGCTTCTATGGACATACAAAGACAAAACTTTTCCCTTTCTAAACAGTTGTGCAGATAACATATAATTATATCCATGTAACTCATGGCAGAAAGCACGATAACCTGAACTGTTATAGGCATTAGGAATACACTGAAGGTGATATCAACTCAGAGCTGACGTGGTTCTTGATAGTGCAATTACCTCTTCTGTTAAATTCTCATAATTATGACCAACCATTTCTCTTTGAAGAATCTAGATAGTTGATCAAGCTTATGTATAGCCTCAAGAACTGTACATAATTGCATTAACCATACGAAGAAAAAGTTGAATCTTAATGCAAATATTTGATAAAGACATTTGTTGTCAATTAATGAATGTTGCTCAAATCAAACAATTGAACTTTAATTAAATAAACCCACTTCCTGAAATTTTCAAATTTATCCAGTTTTATGGCTCCATCCTAGGAACCACAGACAAGATTGTCTGATACAACTTAACTTGGACAAGCAATTTTTCAAAGAAGTACCGAACAATCCTTATGACAAGCGAACACCGCGTCCCCATAATCATATGCCTCTCAGCCTCACCAAACAAAAGGGAGAAAAAGAAAAACGATTCAACTTAACAAACACACTCCTGAATTACGACAGGCAGCTAAAAGATAAAGAACAATTGCTTGCTTCAAACTTGTATAATGTTGAATGTGTTCGAGAAAAGAGTTAGAGTACAAGTTTGATCTAATATAACAGAAATAGATGTGTAAGCAGGATGAAGTTGACAGTGCAAGTGGTTGCAGACAAAACAAAAAATGTTAGCATGTGTTTTGAGATGTAAATTTGATCTGGTAAGTAACATATTCATCCACTAATCACATTTAGCGTATCTTCTATTGTTAATTTGTTTAGACTCTTATGGTAAGAGAATAATGTGCTAGTGACTCAAAATTGGCTGAGAAGCTCATATAGAGAATCATGGATAGATTAATGCAACACGAGAAATTGCAAAAGAATTTTTTCCACTCCCATGTCTTAAAATGACTGAAAGTTTTGAGGAGAAGCATGTTAATAAGGTTTCTCCTCCAATTACTTGAATGTCAACTTTGTCGGAATGCAATTTGAGACTATTGATCACCAAAGCTGTTTGAAACTAAGAAAAACAATAGTTATTCAACCATAGCATGAAGTCTGCTTGGATCACCAATCCTGAAGGTCATAAATTCAAGAGATGAGGAATTTTTATCTTCTAAATCTTGAGTATCGAAGGAGAAAAGACATCTTCTAAATAGCCAAGAAATATAAGGAGTTGCGATTTTCTCATGTTAGATTAGTCATATTAAACTCTATTATCGATCCATAGCTAATAGGGCATGAGGCCTCAAAAATGGTGATTTAGCTCACAGAAATGAAGGTGGTGAACATACTTCGTGGCTTTTGTTTAACATGGTAGTAAGTCCATTTGCATCAGCTGTCTGATGGAAGATTACTAGAAAGAAATGGTGACAAATGGCTTCTTTTATAAGAAATGATAGTTCCAACCTGCAGAATTTAAACTAGTGACCTAAGGAGAAAATTGTAAGCATCTTGTGTCAACTTCTATAAAAAATGTCTTTGGGTCTTTCTATGTCTATCTCCAAGAGGTCAACTAGTCAACATGGGATACAAATGTGAGGGATCTACAACAATATCTAAACCTTCATTTGTTTTGACAGAAAGCCATTCTACAAAAACTGAAGATTATTAAGTTTTCCCTCTTCCTTCAGTTTGTAAAGGTATATGAAACTCGTCCAATTATCTTTGATGCGTCATTTTTTCTATACTGAACTGTATTTACTACCACTATGCCAACTTAAATTTGTTATATTTTCTACCAGTGCTTATATGGTGGGCATGTAAATGGGGAGACAAGCAACCACTCTTTCTAGTTTACCAACTGAAGTTGAAGGAGGGGACCATGTATGATAAATATGCAGGGAATTGAAAGTAGTCGAGGTTGATGCTTATTTCAAGAGAAAAGGGAGCATATTTCACATGGATCATGAGTACCAAATTCTGTCAGTAGGTTACTGCAAGATAATGGTCGCAACCAAGATTAATAGTTGGCTGGTTGCGCGCTATCACTTACAATTCTTGGAAAGTTCTCATTTATCAAAACAGCAAAAACATGAGAAATGAGGGTCAGGTATCATACCTAATACATAAAGCACTTATCAATAGAGAACAGAACAGGTACACCATGCATAAAAAGTGCATACCATTTAGCCAAAGAGAAGAAGTATGAAAAAGAGAATTACTGAAAGATGACTTCAATTATAAGTTCATTATAATGTACGAGGAGATCGCTGATAACATGATTGTAAAGTGGGGTGTAATTTGCAACTTAAAAATTATACATGTGGAATATGGTAATCCTTAACAGATAATTTCCTTGCAAGCTCAAGTTGTAATGTTGAAATGCAATTTAACTACCAAGAGAGGAAAGAAGCACTTATCTAACGTTAGATTGTAAATTAAAAGCAGAACCACAAGTCATGTTAAAGTTCTCTTACTGTACCTGTTGTCAATCAGTGGATATGGAATTACATTAATGATGAATGATTGTCTCAAATAAAATGTTCATCAAGCACAATCAATACTTTGGAAACCAAATATGGACCATAGAGCAGTTTAGAGAATTATTTTTCTGACTTTGTATACTTGGTTTAATGCAGCGACTAGCAATCTTATAGATGAGCTGCCTAACTTCATATCTTTTCTTTCTTGTTTAAACTGATAATAAACTTCCTATGTATTCTTTTTGTTTTATGAAATTTCCTCATTATCTATAAAAAAAATAAAAATAAAAATGCTCATCAAGCACCATAAAAAGGCTACTTGACCCTGAGAAACAAGAAAACCCATAAAGAACTTACAAAATGGAAAACATGCAAACTAGCACTATGATAGTTTAGCATACTGTTGCAGATACTACAGTCTAATACACTAAATTTCCATTTTCTTCAAAAAATCAAGAACTTGTATCATTCCCCTTTCTAGTCTCCTCAAACTTCAGTTGTTGGTTGTTTCCTTCACCTCTGAAAAAGTTAATTTATTGCAGTAACTGAATATAATTATAAAAATCTAAACCTCCTCTTACTATTACTTTTAACTTCTAATGGTTGATGATACTCCCAGCTATGGAGCATTCAGAACCACAGACATGCAAGCACAAGCATTATAGTGTTCCTTCATGTGGAGGAGAGCTACATAATAGACATTACAACTAGGCAATCCATGAAACACATCCACAAGCCCATCTTAAATTTAGCCCCTAGTTGAAAAGCATACTTTTCAAATTCTTTTTTCTATGTACTCATTTTCAACCACATATTCGCACAATGAAATATTCTACACGTAAATTCAAAACATTTTCCTACTTTTTAACCACATGTTCTCTAAAGTCAGCCTCATGGCCCGTGTATGATTCAAAATGCAAATTAGCTAGGTTTAGGTGAATCATTTTATTTTTAAGTAAATACAATCTTGCAGTGTTAGTGGAAGCAAATGGAATATCTGATAGAAATATATGTAACAATAAGGTTAATTATATAAATTTCACTTCACAGCAAGAAAACTTTGTTCCTAGGATCAAAATGCTAAGGCATGTACCCTTCATTAACTAAGTGCTTAGGAAAAATATAATCCCCACAAAATTGTCTACACTATCTTAAACTCCTTTCCGGTTGATCCGATTTTACATCTCTCAAACAAATTTTGTTTTGCACTTCGGTCATAACATTTCACAAAATTTGGGAATTTCACATTTGAACACAGTAACACTATAGGTTTAGGCAGCAGTCGAATCACTTGAAAACTACTTTGCTGCAGCCTAGTTTTCCCCATACTTCAACATACTTCAACATATTGTCGACGATTGTGTTAGTTACATGGTTCATAAGTCTTGGATCGAATCCAAAACCTAGATTAGTTGGTTCTCTTGGATTGGTTCTAATCTCGTTGTAGGTTGCGTAGCTACTATTATTAAGTGGTTCTCATCAGATTCTCTGAGCTTCTGTACGAAATTCGGTTGTTGAATAACCCGCAACGAGCAAATGTAGCGCAATGAATGATTTTCCCCATAAGTATGGTTTTACAAACATCCTTAATGTATCACCTTAATGTCATATCTTTATTTTTTTTTAAATTATTTAACTTCAAATACTGCAAATGAAAATGACCAATTTTATATCTAATTTACCGCATAATTATTAGGCCTAATATATAGCTATTGGAAGTTAAGTTTGAGTGGACACAAACTTATAAGCTTAGTTCCCTAAAAATAATGGAAAAAAAAATAGGCACATTGCAAGACCTGAATATATTTAAATAGATAGAATTTGTATTCAAAATTCCTAGAATTCCTCTCCAGTTTCAATCTGAACACACCGAATCTATGCAAATCCTCTTTTTCCCTGAGCAGATTTTAGTGAAAATACATACATACAAATCTTCAAATTTACAGGAAAATATTATCTCTTCACCATTGAAAGCCAAGAAATGCAGAAAGGTAAGTTTGTGTGTATGTATATCATACATACACACATATATGGTAAAGCAGGATTCATGCACCAGGCCCCAAATTTATTGAAATAAAGCTTAGTTTTCCATTGTTGTTGTATATATATGCATTGCATGATCAATGATTAAAAGTTGTCCCATGTCAGATTACGCATATACAGAGATCCTTTTAGCCTCTTCCATTGGATTAGTACTCGCTGCAACAATGCATTATCGGCTAAAGAAAATAAGGGATCAAAGAATCGTGCCTCAGATAAAAGTTTCAGATATTGGCCAGGTTGTGAAACTTGGAACGGTTCTTCCATTATGTAGGTAAATCACATCAAATCCCTTATCGATTCTATGCAGGATCTGGTGCATTATACGCATCTTCCGCACGAGTGGAGACATGCCTTGTTAATGTTATTTGGTTCTTTCTTAGTGTATTTTGTGTTTCTTTTTTCACACGTACTATACGTGTGCACCAGCCAGACAAATGGGATTCAGTGATAGAAGAGAATGTCCAAACCTGTGCAAATTAGCTTTTGATTATATTAGAAAAGATGATGGATGTTATTTGTGAAGATGACATATATGTCTTTTTTGCTGGTGAACCGGACATTGATTCTCTCTTTACAAAGCTGGTAGAAGAGTTAGAGAGATGTATTCTTAGTTACTTTGCATTCCATTGGAAACATGCTTCTCATATGATTAGTCAGATAATATATATACACATTCAATATACTGTTAATTATTTTATATACAAATTAAGGACCTCGTTTAATATAAATTTTGTTGATTAGGGAAATCTTGACGTGATTTTATGTATTATTTCAGGTGCTGAGTGCTGAATCTGAGCCAAAAAAGAATCTTAAGCACATTGTCATGGCAGCCACTAGGTAGATCTATTTCTTTGTACATAGAAATTGAAAAAGTATGATTTGCTTAGAATAAACCATTCGCTCGAGACTTTGTTCCTAGAGAGTTAACCCTAAAAAGGTCACCATGCACCATATAATTTCTAGGGAAAAGGTGCAACTTTATCCTTATCGTATTGTCGATAGTAGGTGGTACCCAACCGTTAGAATGAAGTTGGTCATCGTAAAAGCGTGCATCACTTAAAAAGTTTCAGGCACAGACTCAAGTTGGGAAACAAAATCAAGCATTGTAAAGTGTTATATGTCAATGTCACAAAGATTTGGACTACTTTGGTTGTTGAGGACTGATTCTGCAACCATATGTCGAGGATTAACTTGCTTCATTTTAAAGGCTGAAGACCAACTAGCAGCACGGTCAATATGTTGGGGACCAGAAGTGCAAGTTAGTTAAACTTCTATACCCTGGTCCCTGAGCAATAACAGATTAATGCATGCATTCTTAACAACTTTTAAAAATTCTAGGTCACCAAATTAATAGTTTCCACTAATTGGGAACAATTATATAAATTTTAGTAATTTTTTGTGCTTTTCTAATAATAAATAAGCTAATGTATCCTTGCTTTTTGCTTTTTGTTGATAAAGAGAACAGAGATTTGAAAGGGTGACAAAAAATCTAAAGGTGGCAAGAGTTTTTACCATCTTAGTAGAGGAAATGAAAGCTATTGGGCTTGTATCTCTTGATGATTCACAGTGCACTGATGTTATGGTTCCCATGGATCATAAAGACAAAAACCCTGTTCTCCTTCCTCTTTCAACCCACTAACTTTTCCAAATCCAAAAACACCTCACAAATGTGAAAAAATCTTTCTCCAATACAATTAAAAACATAAAAAAGATTCAGATTTGACCAGAAGGGAATGCAAATTACTTTTGGCAAATAAAAAGGCAAAGAAACATAAGAAAATGCAATTTGTTTGTCTGGAAATTACGAGAGAGAGGGTTACAAAAACATAATGGATGATATAAATGATGATCAAATACACACACATGGGAGGTCAGCATTTTTTTATTCATGTTTAAAAATCAAATATTAATTAAATTATATTTACAAATAATTAATTAAAATATATTTTATAAATTAAATATATTTAGATTACAATTCTATACAATTTACTCACAATTATCGAATTTTGTGATCACAAATAAAATTTTTTTATAGGTTACAATTTGTTCATCTGTCACAAATAAAAAAAATTAGATGTTCAATTTATTTATTGGTCACAAATAAATTTTTTTATAAGTTATAACTTATTATACGGTCACACATTAACAAATTTTTAGATCATAATTTATATATTTCGTTAGTCACGTATTGTTTATTGGTCACATGTTAATCAATTTGTTGGTCACACTTAACCAAATAATATGTTACCACCACCATCATTTGTGACCATCGCCGCCAACGAACAACGTCGCACGACAACAAGCAACATCACTGCCATGTCCACCATCTCAAAAAAACACACACCCACCACCAGAAATCTCCATGAGCACCATCGCAATCAATCAAATGGGAAAACCACCATGGCACCACCAACACCACACCACCATGTGAATTACTTTCGTCGCTAGATAAACCACCACTTACAGCGCTACAACCACCCAAAATTATCGCACAACCACACCACCGCAAAACACCACCAACCACAAAAAATCACCACACCACCAACTGCAGGGGCCTAGTGGACTTCAGTTGTTATCACAAACACCATCAATGGTATCAGAATCTATTTACCGCTTGTCGCTCCACCTTGCACATCATCGGGATCCAATGGCGGACCCAGGATTTCGAGTCAGCACGGGCGACCGTAAAACGTCGACCGTTGTAGCACTAAAATATTAAGAGCCTTGTTTGATACTCATTTGTTTTGTTGTTTTTTTTTTTTGCAAAAAAATGTATTTTTGGAATAATAATTTGGTGGAAAATATGTAGTTAAAAATAAAGAAATTTTTTGAATTTGTATGTAATATTATTTTATTAAAAAATGTGCTGTTGCAAGAAGCGAGAAATATATTTTGAAAAAAAAAGTGAAATCAAACGAGATCGAAAATTTAAATATAACAATTATTTTGTTCAAATTGAACATTTATAATTTGGTTGTAAAAATTAACAATATTTACCAAATGATATTATGGCCAAGTTTTGTACAATTCAAAGAAAGAGCACGGGCTTGAATTTTAAAATTGCATTAAACCGCCAATATATAACATATATAATTCTTGTAAAATTAATATCAAATTTCATGAGTGTCACAATGGTAAAGCCTTCGTAAGCTAACGAAGGGGTCACGGGTTCGAAATCCTTCCTCTGATTCAATTTAATTTTGGCTAAAATTGTAAATTTAAACATATTTCACACTAAAACGTAAAAATGTTGGGGACGAGTTTCGAAACTAAGACCTCTCGTGTGAAACTGCAAGCTCCAACCAACTGAGCTACAAGGAATTAGTGTAAATAAAGGAACTTACCATATATATAATTGAAATGTTTATTTATTGTTCAAAAGAAAAAAAACTGTTCCGGCGGATCCAGCACGGGCGGCCGCCGGGGCTCGCCGGGTGTTGGATTTGCCACTGTCGGGATCTCTCAGTGTCGCTCCTCTCGGAATCTCACAGACAATTTCATCGTCTCTACACAACGACGTCAAGCGACGTCACTCTCAAATTAACACCGTCGGAATCTATATACCTAATATCTGGCAGGCTGGCACATATTGAAATCTCACGCCACCCCACCTCACACAGCTCTTAGATTAACGTCGCTCCAACTCAGTGATTAATGCCGCTAGACACTCTACCTTGCATAGATCGAAATCTCGCACCACCCCACCTCCCATAGTTGCTCGAGTGTATGGTGTGTGGTAAATACACAAAAATAATGGAGAGACATGAAGAGAGTGGAAAGTAAGGCCAGGGGTGAGATTTAGGGCTTGACTGTTTCGGAGTTCAAATCAGTGGCTGATAGATTAATTTAATTAATATTAAAATATTTAAATTATTATTTGATTTTTGAAAAAGAAACTTTTAAATCTTATTTTTGAATTGGATATTTTAAAACTTTGGACAAGTATAATTTCCACTAAAATAAATTGAAAGGTGGATTGAGGCTGGGGCTGACACAAGCTGTATCCCAGTCCAACCCAACCCGCCAGTGAAAATAATAGAAGAATGTGATTTGAGTAAACTAAATCGAATGCCCAAAAATTGACAATCCAATACTTCAATCAGCTGAAGAAAGTATCCGACAATTGAAACGTTTGGTCCCTCAATTTAATCCTCATCTATTAGTGATAATAAGTGGGATGAATCGAGCTATAATTTAATAGAGTTAGAGATGTCAAACGGGTCGAGCGGCTCGTCAGCTTAACCGCTCAGCTCGTGAAAATACGAGCAACAAGCCGTTCGCCTAGAGCCGAGCCTTGCTTAGCTCGTTGAGCTCGCGAGCGGCTCGTGTGCTCATGAAAATTTTTAAAAAAAACATGAAAATGTAAAAAAAAAAAAAATCAAAAAAGCTCGTGGGTCGAGTCGAGCTCGCCCACGAGCAAACGAGCCTACTCGACTCGTGAGCTCGTGGGTTAAAGGGCCGAGCCGGTTCGACAGGCTCATTGACGCCTCTAAGTAGAGCAAACTGACTCCCACTCGGCTTGTTCCATAAACGAGTATGAGCAAGTTGAACCGAACTCGACCATAGACAAACAAGTATTTAGTTTGAGATTTCCACGTTCGACAAATAGGATGTCTTTACAAATACCAATTGGACGGCTAGACTCGCCCCATTTAAATTTGATATCACCCGTGGATTCAATATCCAACGGAAAATAAAAAACATCAAGGGTCTGTTTGATTGTAAGGTGGAAAATAAGTGTAAAGAAAATGTTTTACAGAGAAAAGATTTTCCTAAAAATTGTTTTATTGAGAATTGTAATTAATTGTGTTTGATTGATATAATTTTCAATGAAAAATGTTGAAAGTTTGGAGTCCCTTTGACTTCGTTTTTTATGAAAATTGTCCATTAAAGTGATAATGTTTTCTACTATTAGATCTATAATTTGTTTCAATTGTAAAAAAAATTGAAACAAAAAATAACCATATCGAATATCATTCGTTTGACTTTGTTTTGCATGAAAATTGTCAATAAAAGTAAAAATCTTTTTTACCATTATATCTAGAATTTCTTCCAATTGCAACCAAAAAATAAAAAATATTTTCCCATCAAAACGTCAAGAATTTATTTTTCCAAAAAATGTGGAAAATTTTAAAAGTCCAAAAATATTTTACCGAAAAAGTTTCGCCATTCAAACGCTGCAAAGTTGGAAATGGAAAATCCGTCTTTCAAACGGAGCCTAATTTTCGTGACTTTTATAAACAAAACAAAGACGGCAACGAAAATGGTGTGTTTCAGATCCGAAGTGGTTGAACTCTCATGAACCACGAGGGACTTCACGTATAACATGCAACAGATCCATGAATCCGTCTTTCGTTTCAGGTAATTTGCATTATAAATCTTAATGAAACATGCTTTGAATCCTTAATCCTGTGTATTCCTCATGTTCTTGAATTTCTCCCTGCAAAATAAAACTTGAAGATGTTCTTTTTTTGGTGAAACACAGCAGAGAAATCTTGGGATTTTTTTTTTCCTGATAGGGTGTGAACAATTGTGGTTAGTTCAAGACTCGACTATTTTACGGTTTAATTTTTTTGGGAGATTCTCAAATGCTTGATTTAAAAGTGAAGTGAAGTTTTTGAAGTTCCAGATTTTATTGGGTTCTTTTGTGTGAGCTGTGTTCTTAAGTTTTGTTTTTAGGTGACCCTTGTTTCCCTGAATAAAAATTCTTGATTTCGGGTTTCTGTCGGGAAGGGGGAAAAAAAAAAAAAGAATTAGGGTTTCACTTTTTTGGGTTGAATAATCTCAGTTTTGAGGTTTTCAAAATGTTATTTTTGTAGGTAACTTGAGGTTTCACCAAAGTCCCTAAGTTTTGAAATTTAAAATCTAGAGACTTTATTGATACAAATGGTCTTTTAGAAAGAACCTCAATTGTAAAATTTTTAAGATTCTGGGTGTATTTTTTCATTTTGGGGGAAAACCAAGTACTTCTGAATTAGGTTGTAAAATTTGGGGATTGTGTCAGATTTTACTCTCTTTAGTCAATTTCTGAAAATTGAATTGTTGCACCGTTCTTGAGGAAACTGGTTTTATGAAGTGTTGAAAGATGGCAGATAAGTTTTGGTTAAATGAAGATGGCAAGGCTATGGTGGAAGGTGTTTTAGGCAGCGAGGCCGCCGAATACTTTGTGTGGTCAGCTTCAAATAATGTGTTGTCAGAGTTTACTGGCTTGAGTGGAGATCTGGGAGTCCTTCAGGGTCTGTGCAAGATTGTTGAAGGATCAGATTGGACTTATGCCATCTATTGGCAAGTAGCAAAATCGAAATCTTGTAAATCGGCCTTGATATGGGGGGGTGGGCATCTTAAAGAATCAAAGGAAGGCGAGGATAAAGATGGAATTTCATCTGATAGTCAAAAAAACAGCTGAAGGAGATCGGAAAAAACTAGTGCTTCGGAAGATTCACGCTTGGTTTGGGCGATCAAATGATGATAAGATGGTTGCTAAGTTGGATAGGGTTTCTGATGTTGAGATGTTTTATCTCATGTCGATGTACTTTGCATTTCCCTTCGATAAGCCTTCTATTCCTTCCCAGTCGTTTAATTCTGGCAGATCAATTTGGGTTTCTGATGTGAAAAGCTGTTTAGAACACTATCAGTCAAGATCATATTTAGCAAAATCTGCTCATTTGGAGACGGTGGCGTTTATTCCATTGAAATCGGGAGTTGTGGAGATTGGTTCTGGTAAATCGATTCCTGAGGACCGGAATGTCATTAAGTTGGCAAAATCTAGTCTGCAAACCGAACTCTGCGCAGCCAAAAGTTAATCCCAAAATATTCGGGCAAGAACTGAGTCTCGGAGGTTCCAAATCAGGTCCTGTCAGCATAAGTTTTTCTCCGAAGGTGGAAGATGATTCTGGTTTTTCTTCAGAATCATCTGATGTACAAAGAATAGGCAGTGCTTGAGTTTATGGGAACTCGTCAAATGGGCACCGAAGTGACGAAGGTGAAGCAAAACTGTTTCCGCAGATGAACCAGATTATTGTCAGGGGATCAAATACACAGGATATGGTTTCTAGTATGGATCAAACTATTGAGGATTCTTTACTTCTTGGTGATGACCGAAAGCCTAGAAAGAGAGGTAGGAAGCGAGCCAATGGGAGGGAAGAACCACTGAATCATGTGGAAGCAGAAAGACAGAGACGTGAGAAGCTTAATCAGCGTTTTTATGCTTTAAGAGCTGTGATGCCAAATATCTCAAAGATGGACAAAGCGTCTCTACTTGGTGATTCGATTGCCTATATCACAGATCTTCAGACAAAGATAAGAATCTTGGAAGCTGAGAAAGAGATGGTGAATAATAAGCAAAAGAATGATGATATCCCTGAAATGGATTTCTATGAAAGGCACAATGATGTGATTGTACGAATGAAATTCCCCTTAGATTCTCATCCGGTATCTGGTGTTGTAAAGACACTGAGGGAGCATCAAGCTGTTGTGAAATAATCAAATATTTCCATATCCGGCAATGGTCAGTTGGTTCACACTCTCTCTCTTGAAACTCGGGGTGATACTGTTGAACAATTGAAGGAGAAGTTTACTTCCGCTCTCTTGAAATGATCCAGCTGTAAAGTTGCATTTGTAAGCTGTATTTTTCGTTATACTCTGTATTTCTGGTAGTTTGACAGGAATGCCTCGTTTTGATACCAATGAGCTCATTGGCCTGTATATAATAAGTAGTTGTTACCTAGATAATTTATACTCTTGTATCTGATTATACTACTGTATTGGCTAAATGTTGGATTGTTCTTCACCGCATATTCTCTCCTGGTTAGTCCCTTGTTTGGACTCTTGTTAACTCACTAGTATTATCATGTCGGAATTTTTGTCATCGGGAAAGGCTTAGAAACATGTTATTAAGTGTCCAGAATATATGGAAGTTTAAAAAAAAAGAGAACAAACCCCAAAATTCTTGGGGAGAAATTATGAAACTTAGAGTTGAGCTGAGGGGATGGTTGATTTTCCTCTGCATACCGTCTCTTTGTGATTTTGTTTTCATTTCTTTTATCTTGCTTGCATATCAACTTGAATCTGGTCTTTTGTTCACTCAAATCATGGGGGATTCTAAGACTAGTTCTTGTGCTGGCTATATTTCCTATCCGCTTTCCCCTTCTCTTTCCGCACGATCCATTTTCTTAAAGCCTAAACATCGTCGTGAATGTACTGCAAAAGGGCTAAATCTATCAATGATCGTCCAACTTTATACTTGATGTCATCATGACAATTTAATCTGATTTTGTTTCACCATGATCACCTAACTTTATATTTAGTGTCATTATGGTCACTTAATTTCATATAATATTTCACTAATGGTCATGAAAAATAAAATAAAAAGTTATTTTAAAAAAAGTTACTTAAAAAATAAAATAAAACTTATTTTTAAAAAAAAATCTTTTTTTTAATAAATTTATTTTATTTAATACAAAGTTACCGTTTTACCGCTTTTAAAATTAGTGAAAATTGTGAAAGAAATTTGTGGTTACGGCGAAATGTTTTATGAAATTATGTGGCCATGATAAAACGTTATATAAAATTGGGTGGCCATGGTGAAATAAAATCAAATTAGGTGACCACGATGACACTAAATATAAAGTTGGGTAACTATGACGAAACAAAATCAAATTGAGTGACAATTGAGACATTAAGTATAAACATTGGTTGATTTAACCCACTGTAAAATGATCATCGTCTTATTTTACGTTTCTTTTAACTTCATTGTCTTGTGTACTTGTTGGTATCAGCATCTTTTATGGTTTGAGGAAATTATGCTAAATTTAATGGATTTATAATCTTGTTAGCTAAATGCGACACACTGGAGCATTTTGTCCAATGTGAACAAAAAATTAGCTACCGAGTTTTATAATTTGTGAGTTCTTGTTATACTTCGTCTTCGTACCATGTGGTATTGAGATTGGGTGCCGGTTCCATCTTATTTTATGTCGATGAAAAAATAAATAATTAAATTGGCGACTGAACTCTATAATTTGTGTGCTCTTGTTATACTCTATATCATCATATGATGTGGCATTGAGATTGGGTGCCGGTTCCATCTTATTTGTATGCCGATGAAAAAATAAATAATTAAATTGACGACTAAATTCTATAATTTGTGTGCTCTTGTTATACTCTATACCATCATATGATGTGGCATTGAGATTGGGTGCCTATGCCGATGAAAAAATAAATAATTAAATGACGATTCAATTCTATAATTTGTGTGCTCTTTGGGTGCAAGAACAATAATAGGAATAGTAGTGGATCCAGATTATTCTGAATATGTAATTAAAATTAATGTTTCATTTTGAATTAATTTATATCCAAAACTATTGAATGGAATTGGTTGATTATTTTAGTTTTTCAAAATGCTAAATCAAACATTTATTTATTTCTTTGGTTGAACGATGGTTGACACTGCATCATTAATATATTACACAAATAGAAAAAAATAAAACAAAAATGTTACTACTACTTTCCTTATTTGGAAAGTTGAGATCTGATTCCACTAATCATTTATTGACACATCATTTTACACTTATTTTTAAATACATGCGGCGGTAAAAGAAATATCAAATATGTTAATTTAAAGTAACGTGTCAATAAATCATTGATTGTATCGCCAATTTTGGTTCTTTTCTTAATCAAGACAATTCAACCTGTACATAAAGATTCTTTCATGTCTTTCTAACCCAATTTTGGTTCTTTTCTTAATCGAGACATTAATTCAACATGTACATAACGATTCTTTCATGTCTTTCTAACCCAATTTTGGTTCTTTTCTTAATCGAGACATTAATTCAACCTGTAGATAAAGATTCTTTCATGTCTTTCTAACCCGGATTCTTTTATGTATATGAAAATTGTCTGCTACTATGAACAAATTCTGATTTTTAATTAAAACATTATATAATATTACAGATTAGAAAAAAATATTTTAAATTACAATTTATTCATTGTGTTGTTTGTAAAAATGAATACATGAAAAATACACCAAACTTACAATAGAATTTCAGAAGAATGAAACAAGAAAAGGTTTGGTTCCTTAACCTACAAAATATGAATAAGAAAATTAGTTTGCTTGATAGCCTCTTTATTATGGTACAGTCCACTGTCAATATAATTGTTGTTACTTCTATGGTGGTAATAAAGAAGCTTTATTTCCTGTTAGTAGCCTTTCCAAACTGATCTGGATAGGCATCATCATCTGCACGTAGTGGTGGTGGTGGTGGTGCCGCAGCCACACTACGCCCTGCAAAATTCTTCTCGTTGATAGAGCTCCGGCATGGCCTGCCACCACTGCCACCGACCCACGTGCATCCATTTGGCGAAGGCGGGTTAACGGTCTTCAAGGACGGTAAAAGTAGCCCTGCAAAATTCTTCTCACTGATAGAGCTCCGACATGGCCTGCCACCACTACCACGGACCCACGTGCATCCATTTGGCGAAGGTGGGTTAACGGTCTTCAAGGACGGTAACAGTAGATGTCCCATTTTCATCCATTGTTGTTGTTCTTTATCAAGAATTCTTGCAGCTCCGTAGGGTGTAATGTTTAGAATAAAAATTATTGCTAAGAGAAGATTTTGGGGCTTCATCTTGTTCAACAAGTAAAGGGAATTCTTCACTGGAAAATATATACAAATTGAAGATGTGTTTGTAATATTGTGTAGATATGGAATGTCTGTGTGTGTATATATAGTGCATTAAACGAGAAAACAGTGAAAATTTATGACTTGTATATCATATTTTTAATTTTATGGCATAGGATTTGACTATTGAATCTAAAGATTTGAATAGAATTAGAATTTGAATGGGTCATGCCGAGTGGGGAAAACAAGGTTTATCAAAACTATAGAGTTCCCATTTTATAATTATTTTATTTTTTTGTTCTTGTTTCTCGACCCAACTTAACAGTTTCAATAGTGGACAGTGGATACAAGTTAAAATCAAAATTTGAATAGTCCAAAAAGGCAAGAAATAATTCAACGGTATATCATTGATCAACGTTAAAATATTAAGATGGTTATTTAATTTAATTTTTTTTTATCATAAAGATTGTTATTAAAAAATAAATAAAACATTGTTTCCAGGAAAAGAATTCTTAATTTTTTTTTTTTTACCAATATTTTTTTAGGTGAAAATATTATACGATCTATTCAGAAAATAAGAGAAACAAATCCAAAGATAATTTATTTAAAAATTGAAATCAAATGGAATATTTAACTTTTTTCATGTAAAACATAGCGTGTTATCTTGAATTGACTGGGGCTTTTGTTCTACGTATACTCCTTCGCATGTTTGAAGTTGTGGTCTCAAATATTTTGTTTGAAAACAAGGAAGGAATCCTAATTGAACTCCGTGGCATCAAGGGAAAGTTAATGCAACAGTATAATCAAGAAAGTATACATAGGTTTAAAGAAAATAAGGCATAAACTTCCATTTGTAATTGAAGATCACCACGGACTTGAAGGAAAAATCCAAATTCTTACGGGAAAATTTATTTTTCTCTAAGCCAGCTCGCCGTCCACATTTTCTCTTTGTTTTCCGAGCCTCTAATGAGTTATAGATAGAGTTCAAAAAGGTCAAATAAAAGAGTTATGTCGCAATTTTTTTTTTTTTTTCCTCCTTCCACATATATGCATCCTTGTTAAGAAATTTCCTCATAGTAATCCATTCTAACCTCTAGGTTTACAATGTCAACCGTGTTAGACATGCAAAAGGTAGAATTTGTGAGCACCAATATTCTTGATTTGTCTATGTGCATCTGTTTTGGAAAATAAACTGCGTATAATGGAAGTCATTTCACAACTCTCCTAAAGAATGACCTAAAATGGAAATCATTTCACTAAATTAAAAATGAAACAAAATTTTCATACTGTTTGTGTCAACAATTGTAACTTCATTGATTGCGAACCAAGTAGGCTCGGGCTTCCGCTAGGAATTTTAGAGAATAGAGAATTACAATTCTACTTCGCTAAAGTCGAACTTGAGCGAAGTTCTTAAGTTCTACCTGGATTAGAATTGGACCAGTTCATCGGGAGTATGAATCTGAGTTGGTGGTCGAGTTAAGTAAGTGTATAAAGAAGTACGGTGATAATAGAAGAAAAAATCAATTTTTGTGATATATGTACTGCAATAATATTGTAAAATGTACAAATCACAAGTGAGATTGTAGGTAAGTTTCTATTACCATTAGGTTTCACCAAAGTTCTCTCCCAATCCCAATTTTTAGCTTTAGTAATGGATGACCATAGGAGATGACAGTAGGAGACCCAAAGTTTCTGCAATATTTTTTTTTTTTTTTTATATTTGAAAATATAACATAATAAAGAAAAAGACTTTAGCTTACAAAATATAAATTGTTGGTTGCTAAATTTTCATTTTTTTTATTTTTTTATCTAGGAGACAAGGTTTCGAATCTTCCCGACCACAATTTTCATTTTTAATTTTAAAAATATTGTGCAATGAGTTCCCAACATTTAGGACCTCTAGAAAAAAATGTCCCAACCTTGTAATTAAGATTGTCATCCCCATCCTTAAATTTCATTTGCATATTTCGTCATTTTACATAATTTCGTTAACATCAACATAAATTTTCCTCACATGAGATGCACGAGCTAATTTCTGGATGGTAAGTTAGCTAGATATGATTAACACATAACTCAATCTTTCATACATAATCGTTTTATTAATTTTGAATTCTAATAGCCTTATTGTTTACGTCAATGCAAATCTCCTCTCTCTGTCAGCTACAATTGCACTGTCGACTGCCAACTATCGTAGCACCATCGACCATTGTTGGGGGTCGAAACAAAAAATCCTAGCTTCGCCCTATATAACTATATAAGATATATCTAGGATCGAGATCACTTTATAGAAATATTGACATGGCTTCGATTTATGGGAGTTGGAGGGAAATAAAAGTTAAAACATCCAACAAGTACATTGAAATCTAAAGGCTTTAAGTTAAAGCAGAGCTCAAATGTATTACATGAAACTTCATTTTAGTCATAGAAATATTTAGATAACTACAGAAGTAGCAAAAGAGTTGCTTCTTTTAGCTGTCATAAGTAGAATGAAAGTAGCAATTTAAACTTACAAAAGTAGAATGAAACCTAGAAAAGGTTTGATTCCTTTAACCCAAACAAAAATGAAAAAATATATCAGTGATTGCTTCTGTATTGCGTACAGTCCAATGATAGAGTAATTGTTGGCATTTATATACGATCAGTAGCCGTTCCAAACTGAACCATTTGCTCTGGATAGGCATTAGTAGCGAATAGTGGTAGTGGTGGAGGCGCAGCCACAATACGCCCTGCGAAATTCTTCTCGCTGATAGAGCTCCGGCATGGCCTGCCACCGATCCACGTGCATCCATTTGGCGAAGGGGGGCTAACGGTCTGCAAGGAAGGTAACAGTAGATGTCCCATTTTCATCCATCGTTGTTGTTCTTTATCAAGAATTCTTGCAGCTTCGTAGGGTTTAATGTTTAGAATAAAAAGTATTGTTATGACTGCTAAGAGAAGATTTGGGGTCTTCATCTTGTTCAAAAAGAAAAGGGAATTCTGCACTGGTCAATACATGCAAATTGGAGATTTTTGTGTGTGTATATCCATGTATCAATATGTGTGCATGAAAATAGGGAAAAAAAAAAAATGAGAAATGTGACTTGAATTATTCTTGTTTCAATTTTATGGCATAGGATTTGACTATTGACTTGGAGGATTAACATAAAATTAGAAATTGAATGAGTCATGTCAAGGGAAAAAAAAAAGACACGAGGTTTGGTTTAAGAAATTCGCCAACAAATCCATGGACGTACGCCAGTCCAAGAGTTCGGAATTAAAGAGCTTGTTTGATAAAAAATTTCCGATATTTGATTTTTGAAAAAATATATTTTTTCTTTTAGTAAATTTGTGATTGAAAATATGTGGGGATAAGTGATTTTCAAATAATTAAAACCAAACATAATTTTAGTAATTTTTTAGTTCTTTTAAAAAAACAACAAACCAATTCTCGATTGTGGATAAATATGTATTCTTTCGTTTTATTAGTGTTATAAATACAAAGCAAGTAGTAGTATTTGGATTGACCAATAGACAGAAGTTTTGAAAATGTTAAATCAAAATTTTAACATCCAAAAAGGGCAAGAAATGGTACAATTGTTTAACATTACATTAAAACAATTATTCAATAACAAGACATTATTCCTAGAAAAATGTCATCTTAAAAGAAGAAGATTTCTATACCTTTTCTTTAGGTGAAAATAATTATATAAATAATTTACGAAATAGAAAAAAAAAATTGAAGTTTATTGAAGTAAAAAATCGTAACAATTTCCCCCCTTCATTAACACATAATGAAATCGACTTGACTCAATCTAATTGAAATATATGTACACTTTATCTGAATCTAACAAGACATTGACTATTCTTTTTTATCGTATTGAATAGTATATGAGCTCATTAAATGCAAAGTGATTGATGCTCTAAGATTTTTCACTCATGTATTTGATCAAATTTCCCTAATAGATCATCTCTCGAACGAAATTAAAACTATCTAAATAAGCAAATTCACTACTAATTAAAGTACTTTTAGTTTGAAAAAATTCATTTAACAATCGCATTTGTAAAAGATTAAAAAAAAAAAAAAAAGGACATGGGGAACCTTATGGTCGTGTCAAGTATTCATAGGTCGACTTCTATTTTTCTGAGTTTAAGACTTGGTTCTAACACGACCGTAAGCATACATAACAAAAATTCAGCAATTTTCGACATCCACAATATTCAAACATGACTACTCGTGATATAAAATTTTCACGTAACACAAATAACTGAATGACTATAACTCACAATTGAATTGAGACTATTTGCACAACGGTCTCGATTGCAAGCATTGACGGAAATATTTTATCTTGAATTGACTGGGGCTTTTGTTACGAGGAGAGTAGGAATGCGCTTACTTTTGGTTCGATTCAAACTTTTGATTGGTCATAATGTTCTCTACGCGACCTTTGAATGTCTGAAAGTTTTGGCCTCAAATATATGTTACATAGAAAGTAACACTATTCAATTCCGCGGCCAAGTCATGCAACTCGGTCGTGAAAATACAACTAAAATCGTGTATGTTGTCATGTATAATGTTATTTAATACTACGTACTAAGTAGGATTTCAACTGAGACCAACGAGTACATAACAATCCACAGTCCATTTAAAGGTAGCTACACAAATTTTAAGCGAAACTATATCTAAAATAACATATTACAGATTTCGCGCCAATTGATGCGTTTAACATATCAAGAGAGACGAGAAATATATATGAATGTACATGCTGCCACAATATCTTTTTGTGATATAGTCATCAAGCTATACAGAGTTATATACAAATAGGGTACCCAGCATGGGATTGCATATCAAATGGGAACTACTCAGTTAAGAAAGCCAACTACATATATCGATGGATCTACAGTCGAATGGTGCATATAACTGCTGTTTTGAAATCAATAGCTTGACGAAAGGGTGGCTCCGTAACAAGGGATCTCCACGTCCTCTTCCTAGGCTGATATATTTGTATTAGCAGTGTTGCTGACCTTTTATGCTGTCGCGATCGTAGGCTCTCCGTTGAATCATTTCCATTCAGAATGGTAAGTAAGTGCAGCTCCCCATCTAATGCCACAAACCCAACTGACGAATCATCTAAGGCTTTTTTAGGCACACTTGTCTCCTTTATCCAGCTATTAGAAGCCATATTATACCTGAATCATAGGTGAAACCCAATCAAAGTATAAAAATAGACATCCAAATGCATATAGATAAAGACAATACGGTGGTAAGGATCATGAAAAATAAGATGAGTCTTGATGCGGCTGCCACTCCATTAGAAGTCTCAACCAATATAAGTCGTAACTTTGGTAATCGACCGAAAAATTAAAAGAGGGTGAAGCTAAAAAAAATTATTTGTATTCTCCCGTGTTCTTTCTTCTGTTCATTACACTTTCAAGCAGGGAAAGGCATTCAGCCAAAGCATCCCATATCCAGGGTTTCAAAATCATTCTGTTGTTCATGTACACTTCATCGCTAGCTCATCACTGTTGCACTTCCCAAAATTGCTGGTTTCATCTTTCTTAGTCATATAATTAAAATTTTCAACCTTCTTATCATCTCCTCTCTAAGACAAGCAACTAAACAGTCTTCTTTTTCTCTGCGCGTTCATAAGTTTGAAGGGTGGGGGTACCCACTTCCAACGACTTCAGCCAGCACAAGAAGCCACTCATATATTGGAAGTATTCACATAGCTTTAAGCATGTTTAGTGAAGCTCAATAAAGAGGCAAATTTACTTCTTTAAGAAGTGGGTAAGATGTGGCTTCTAAGAAAGCCAATTTTTTGTACTAAAAATTCAAAAAAGAAGCAAGAAGCCAAACATGTTGGCCAAGCTTGGAAGTTGCTTCTATATTTTATACAACAAAGTTACTTCTTTTATAGGCTTGGCCAAACACGCTCTTCGAAGATCAGCGGAAATATGCCTATGAACAGAAAAATCAGATAAGCATTCTATTTCATTTCTTGTCTCCCTAGTCAGCTTACCGTTCACAACCAAAGTCCAGCACATGCTCTGCAAGTCATTTAAATAGTTTCTCTATAGATGCAGAATATTTAATGTGTAATGCCAACCAAAAGTTTCACATCATGAGATTCATATCATAACCAAATTTAGTATATATACATGCCATATTGAGATAGCATGTCTAAAGATTTATATTATGACCAAATTTAGTGTGTCTAGATGCCATCTTGAGTTAGCCACATAAGGAAACAAATAATTCCTTCTGTCCACCACGGACGAAAGAAGCAACATGAAATAGATTAAATAGAAAACTAAGGAGTACGTCAAAGCTGAATATATGCCTCCCCAAGTTTTGCAGAAAGAGTGAGATGGTGACGAAAACAATCCTCCAAGGGAGAGGGAAGGAAGGAGGACAGTGTCGCCACATTCTCAATTTTCTGGCCCACTATATGATCATTCATGTCATTCCAACCTTTCAATTACCAGGCCAATCCCATCAATAACACATGACACTCAAACATGATATGGAAAATGTTCTCAACCCATAATAAATGGACACAAATCTACAATGCATAACACAAGTGTCAAATATACAGATAGAGAAATTTACTGAGTAAAAAGAAGTGTCCCTAGACTCCCTACTTATCTTTTTCAATATATATTATATTTGAAAAGCTACCACTCTAATACTTTTGCAATTATCAAATTTATGTATAAATTTTTTACAGCATACTGTAATAGCTAGCAACTTTCACGAACATTGCATTTCGTCACCACACCGAATATTAGGACACATTTTTGTCCAAATCCTCAATTCTTAGTATTTCAAAATACAGGTGTCCAACAACTAGATGTAGACCAATACCAAAGACTTGGTAAGATGGCTCAGTGTCACTTATCATAATTTTCTATATGAATAATCCAGTCACCCAGAATTTGTAATATTTCACAGATATATAAAGCATGTTTCGAATATAAGCTAAATTGAAGTTCACATATTGTCAGAACAAAAAAAGAAATGTCCTCTCCAAGTGTGAAAAAAAATAAAATATCAAACGCATAAATAGAGAAATAAGAGCCAATATCGGAACTAATCAATGACATCAGGATACACACCCGAACATCATCTACATTTAACCAATAACAGCAGGCACCTCCAGTGTGCTAGGATTCACTGTGTACAGATATCATGAAATATTAAGCTGATAATCACCCACAAAATCCTCGAACGAATAATTCTTTACATAAGCTTACTTTAACTTTGAAGCTAGTTACCTGTCTGATTTATTATATTATTTCAGTAGCTGATCATAGAACATACAATCCTAAACTTACTGATGAATCAAAGAGGACATACTCCAATTCACATAATTAGAATTGAACAATTCCCATGAAGCATAAAAAGCTAATAATCTCTGCTAATTACCTGAATATTTCGCTCCTGTCAAGCATGAAAATCTCGGAAATTTCTTGTCCCTCATCCTCTACCACAACAATTTTACCGAGTCTCCGCCTCTCCCCTTCCTCCCACATATCCCCGAGTTCCCTCCATTTCCCATCATTCTTCAACTCCATCACCATTGCATCCCTGTAATATTCATCCACGGAAACACCCCTGAGACCGTCCTTGACTCTCCATATCCTCCCATAACCCAAAACTCCCTTCTTCCAAGAAAGAAACCCACACATCCTGCCCTAAACCTTGGCAGCCCATCCAATGCGACCCACTCATCCTTCACAGTGTCATACATCTCCACTGAGCTCATCCTGCTCCCTGCCGCCCCAAACATCGTGTGCCTAGACCCACCCCCTGCCACCACAATCTTATTGAAATCCGGCAAAGCGGCACATGCAAAACTGCCACGCGGAGTGATCATGGGTGACAATATATTCCAAGAAAAATTCATGAAATCGAACCGAAATGCAGATGATGATGGTGAAGGGCGGTCAAGGGGGAACGACCTGGTATCAAAGAGTGACCCACCGAGCACATACAAGTGAGGTCCAACAGAAAGGGAAACGAAATTACAGAGTCCATACACATAGGGGTTACAGGGCATAGGCGGAAGGGGGCACCAGCAGAGATTTTTGTGGTCAAACAAATATGGAGAGGAAATCAAAGGGTCCTGGGGGAAAATACAGAGCAGATGAGGAGCAAGAACATAATTCTGGCGAAGGGAAATTAGGGTTTTTGAAGAAAAGAATCGTTTCCATGATTTACAGGTGGATTTGACACGGGAATGGTGAGAATACGGAATGAATGCTAAAATCAGGGCCGCTAAATCATTTGGGAGCCCTGGAATTAGAGTGAAGGTTGGGGTTTGGATCTCGACTTCTTCAAACGATGCAGGTGGTGGCATTTCTGAATCAATTAATCGAAAATTCACCAATTTATTGGATAACTGTGATGTTTCTTCCCAAACGAAAAATTGTAGCTACGAATTCTACTGTAGACGAAGATTGCACACAGGAAAAAAATGAAAGTCAAAACAAAAAGTCCAAATGTCCAATTCTTTTGTTTGTTAATGTACATAGTTTCTAGGCATGCTCGATAACTGTTCTTTGTTGTCAGAGAAAATAGTAATGTTAATATCATCGTAAACGATTGCATGATATTTAATGATAGATTCAATTAAATGAAATGTCATATAATTTATTTAATTAAACCTATAAGGTGTAACCATCTAAATTGGTGTCTAAGTTTCTAACACTATTCATATTGATAGCATTATTGACAGGAAAATGTAAGAATTTGAACCCAAAAAAAAAAAAAAAGATTTTTCTACCTTGTGATCCCTTTGAACATAAACTAATAATAAGAATGAGGATAATGTAGAGTTAAAATGATTCAATCATTACTGACTTTAAAATGCCCACTGAAATTTAAAATGTTGCATTACATTACTCATTCATCATATTTCATCAGTCGTTGAATTTTAAAATGATTCCGAGTGATCATTGAATTTTGACACGTTACACTGCATCACTCATTTACCATGTTTTAATAATCACTAAATTTATAATTCCGCCACGTTTTACTCACCTAACTTTAAAATACTTCCGAGTGGTTATTGAACTTCATAATGTTTTCGAATAAAGTTGATTTTCTATAATATTTGAATTAATTCAGGAAAATAAAATAAATATCGAGTATATAATGAAAATGTCAATCTAAGATGAGAATATTGATATTGGTTAAAAATATATAATATCTCTAATTGTCAAAAGTCGTGTTCAAGGACAGAGGAATGTTGGCTTCAAATTGATACAAGTCTTAATTTAGATCATAATCTCCTTTTTTATGTCGAAAATATAAAATATAAAAATTAATTCTTTATTTCAATTGAGATTGTAGATCCTAATCAAGAAAAATTATCTCAAAAAGGCATATAAATTTTCAATTTATAATCAATGATATTAATAAAAATTAACAAAATATAATTTTTAGTGTTCTTACAAATTCAAGAAGAAAGAAGGATATTGTCTTCGTGTATGGTATTTTATATTTCAAGTTTTTTTAATTTTTGAACAATTGTATTTAGTGAGCACTCATATCCATTTTAAAGTTTAGTGAGTAAATTATGACAAAGGTATATATATTCAATGATTAATGAAACATGACGAGTGAGCGATCGAATGCAACATGTTAAATTTTAGTGATCACTTGAAAATATTGTGACTAACGAAATATGTTGAGTGAGCGATGGAATGCAACATGTTAAAGTTCGGTAACCACTAGAAAATATTTTAAAGTTAAGTGAATAAGCGTGACAAATGTATAAATTCAGTGACTACTGAAATATTTAACTCGATAATGTAACTTCGATAAAAATAAATCCATTTTGATTTTTTATTTTGTGAATAATTAATATGAAATACAATCTTTCCTTTCTTAGAATATGAAATCCTTTTTGAATTTTTATTTATGAATAATTGATATGGATTTTTATTTGTGAGTAATTTTGATTTTAGTTTGATCATTTTTTCGATTTTCGAAGCGATTTATGGATATGTTCAAGTTGATATGTCAATCTTTCCTTTCTTAGATTGAATTTGATGGGTAGGAAGTGAGGAACAGAGTACCCTGATATGGGGAGCCTTATGACTTTGGTTGATATGATGTAAAATAATTTCACCATTTGTTGAAACTTTTGATGGTTCTCAAATTGATTTTTAAAATGCGATTCCTCATGTTCAACTCTCAATATAGTCGAGTAGGTGTGAACGTTCTATTTGCATTTTTTTTTCCATTACCTTTCTTCTTAACACAAAAAGGGATATCGTGCGACAGTAGTCTGCTCCGCTAGACTACCTTCCGTCTTTTCTCGATCGTGTCGGGACGAAAGTAAATTTTGATCACAATTTAAAGAAAACTTACAACATGAAATTGAAATGCATTGAAATAAACTTGATCATTGATTGCTTGAAATCTGAATATTACAATAGACGAAAGCAGGAAATTACAATGGCTAGTACAGGGAACGAACACTAGAAAACTTGAAAATGTTTGAAAGACTAATACCCCCTATAATAGACTTCGGAACAAAAACTCAAATGACCGGAGTAGACGTCTTTTGGCCGAAGAATCATACTAAAATTTTCTAATTACCAACTATTTTACAAATGAAATAAAATATTTACAATGATAGAGTCACGGGGCTTAGGTAAAGCTGTAGTCCGTGACATTCTCTCCCATTTGTTTTGGCGACGTCCTCGAAACCATCAATGAATGATATTCTTCAATTAGTGGTTTGAAGTCTTCAAGTTCTTTTTCACTTCCCAAGTATTTTCCCAGCTATTGCATCCTCTCCATTTGACCAAGTACTCCTGATGATGTTTTCTAGAAGCTCGAGTAGTTCGATAGTCAAGAATCTCTTCAGCAACCTTCTTTCCAGCTCTTTTCAGTTCAAACACAGGTCGCTTTGGTTCATTTCTGAATGTATCCTCCTTGTCGGCAAAGTATGACTTGAGTACGCCAACATGAAGGACCTTGTGGATTTTGCACCACAAAGGGAATGCAACTCTGTATGCTACTTTGTCAATCCTCTTCACGATGGGTAATGATCCAATATATTTTGGCACCAATCTTGAATCTTTCCCTCTTGTCAATTTGTAACAGTTTCTGTCAGGGAGCTTCACTATTACCAGATCTCCAACATTGAATTTAAGGAAACGACAATTTAGATCTGCAGCCTTCTTGTACCGTTTTTGAGCTTTCTCAAGATAACTCCGAACAATTTCAATGTTTCGTTTCCACTCTTGAGAGAAACTTTTTGCTTGAGGGGACTTGGTACTTTGATCGATATCTACCGTGTGATGGAGTAACAGTTGCTGGCCAGTAGCAATCTCAAAAGGACTCTTATTGGTGGAAGAGCTCTTTTGGGCATTGAAATACATCTGAGCTGCATCCAAAAGCTTCATACAATTTTTCTGCTATGTAGAGATAAAGTGCCGAAGATATTCTTCCAGCATAGAATTGAAGCGCTCTGTCTGTCCGTCATATTGTGGGTGAAAGCTAGAGCTCATGCTCAAAGTTGAACCAAGAAGTTTGAACAACTCGGTCCAAAATATGCAGTGAATCGAGGATCCCGATCACTAACGATGTCCTTGGGCAGTCCCCTGTATTTGACAATATGTTTGAAGAAGAGTTAAGATGTCTCTTCGGCTGATACATACTTGGGCGCTGCGATAAAAGTTGCATATTTGGATATACAGTCTACCACGACGATAATGATGCTAAAATCTCCAACCTTTGGCAAATTGGTAATGTAGTCCATCGATACACTCTCGAATGGTCTAGTTGGGACGGAAAAGGGCTCCAGCAAGCCTGCCTTTTTCTGATGATCTAACTTATCTTGCTCACACACAAGGCAAGTTTTTCACATAAGTTGCAATGTTGTCCCGCATTTGAGGCCAGTAGTATGCACGCTGCAGTAGTGCAAAAGTGCGTTCCTCTATAAAATGTCCTGCCCAAATCGTGTCGTGGCATTCCGTGATTAATGATTTCCTCAACTCCCCGTCTTTAGGGACATAAAGGCGATCTTCTTTAGTTTTTACTAGGCTCTCATCGAGCCAGAACTGACGAGTTTTGCCCTGCTTGATGAGGTCGACCAAATACTAAGTAGTCGGGTCCTTATCCAAAAGTGCCCGAATTTGGTCCCTTGTGTTCGTGGTAACTATGCTCCCTGAAAGAGCAGCCATAGAGTAAATAGTGGCCAGGTTGGCTCGGCGGCTAAGAGAATCTATGACATAATTGCTAGATCTAGGACGGTACTCTAGCATAAAATTGAACTCTGAAAGAAGTTCCTGCCAGCGAGCCTGTTTACTTGATAGCTTTGGTTGGGACATGAAGTAATTCACTGCAGTATTATCTGTCTTCACAATGAATGGAGACCCAAGCAGATAGTGACGCCATCCCCTGAGGCATTGAACTACCGCCAATAACTCCTTTTCGTGCTCCAAGTAATGACGCTCTGCCGGATTTAGCTTTTGGCTCTCATACGCAACCGGGTGTCCTTCCTGCATGAAGACTCCACCAAGTGCAAAGTCTGAGGTATCGGTATGCACCTCGAAAGGTTTAGTCATATTTGGTAAAGCTAACACCGGGTTCGCCCACATAGATTTCTTCAACCTTTCGAAAGTATTTTGACATTGGGATGACCAGTCCCAATCCTTATCTTTCTTTGTCATCTCCGTAAGAGTCAATGGAATTCAAAATATCCCTTCACAAATTGGCGATAGTAATTGCATAACCCGAGAAATGAACGCACATCATGTACATTCTTTGGTGGTTGTCGATCTTTGATGGTTGTCACCTTCTTTGCATCCATACGTATTTTGTATTGCTCGATGATGTGACCCAAGAAGCTGATTGATGTCTGAGCGAATGAGCATTTGGACGGTTTGGCGTAGAGTTCATTCTCTCGTAGTCGATTAAAAACACGTATCACATGTTGCACATGTTTTTCCAATATCTCGCTGTAGATGACGATATCATCCAGGTACACCACCACAAAATCATCCAAGAACCCGTGAAATACCTGATTCATCATCGTGCAAAATGTTGCGGGAGCGTTTGTCAAGCCAAAATGTATTACCTTGAATTCAAAGACTCCATAACTGGTTACCACTGTAGTCTTTGTTTTGTCTCCCTCCTTGATCCAAACTTGCTAGTATCTGGATCTGAGATCAATCTTTGTATAGTACCTAGCCCAACTCAGTCGATCGAAGCAATCGACAACTAGCGAAATAGGATAACTATTCTTTATAGTGATTTTGTTTAAGACTCGATAATCGAAGCACATTCTAAGAGAACCATCGGCCTTTTTCTGAAATAATATGGGAGCTTTATATGGTGATGTCACATGCACGATAATCCCACTTTCCAACATTTCTCCCAACTGTTTTCGAAGCTCTTCAAGCTCCGGCTGAGATATACGATATGGTGCCCTGGCGAGAGGCTGGGCACCTGGAATGAGTTCAATCTCATGATCAATTGCCCTCCCGGTGGCAATTTATTTGATAAACTCCTCCGGCATGATGTCCTTAAATTCCTTAACAAGCTTTCTGACAGGTTTTGGAATGGGACCAGTCACCTCTTCGATCTCCTCTAGTCGAAGAGTGCACAAAAATGAGGGTTCATTTCTCTTGAAACCCTTACTAAATTGCATGGCCGAGATACTCTTCTCGCCCATCTTCCCACCTTGAGTAGTGATGACACACGGTTTACTGCCCATCATCATCAGTGAATCAGCATATGACAACACTGCTGTCTTAGTATCCCAAAGAAATTTCAATCCCAGAATGAGCTTGAAATCATCCATTTGAACGGCCGATAGATTTGTCCTTCCTTCAAAAGGACCTGCTTTGATTGTCACGGATTTTGCTATTCCAGCGATTGGTTGGACAACAAAGTTGATTGCCTTAACTTTCCCACTACCTTTCTCCAGAACAAGTCTGAGCCGCTCTACTTCGGTACTTGCGAGGTAGTTGTGGGTAGCACCGTATCCACCATTGCCCTGAATGGCTTTCCATTGATTTTCACATCAATATACATTAAGCATTTTGCCCTGCAAATGCGAGCCTTCGATTCCTCCATCTTTGGCTCTTTCGAGGGAACATCGTCACTTTTCGTAACTCGGTGCGATATTGTATTACACCAATGCAAGAACGTACCCACTACATCCTCATCCTCTTCGGAATCGGTCTCGCCATGAATACTAGCTTGTGGGGCATCTTGCTTTGAACTCGATCCATCAACTGCTAGTTGACAATACATATTCACCATCCATTTTTGAGGACATTCCGACACCCAATGGGATCCTTCACATAAAAAGCACATCAATTTAGGAGCGACATCAGATCTGCCCCCCGTTTCTTTTCCTTTATTCCAGTTATTATTGGTGCTGCCATGATAGTTCCCTTGACGATTGTTTTAATAGGTTCCTCTCCTGTTCTGAGGGTAACGCTCTCCACCATTTAGTTTGAGCTAGTTCTGTGAGGTCTATTCCCACCTCCAACCGATTGACTATTCCCTAAAGGCCGATCTTTTCTAGATTCCGACTGATAGTCATTCACACATTCGGCGGTTCCCACGACCATGCTCAAATCAGTAACCTTCTGTCTTTGAAGCTCCGTACGTGTCCACGGTTTCAGCCCTTCTATGAAGGTAAATAGTTTATCCTTCTCCGACATATCTCGGATATTCAGCATATGCCCGGAAAAGGCTTTCACATACCCCTGGATGGAGCTTGTATGTTTTAGTTCTCGTAAGGCCCGACGTGTCTCATATTCCACATTCTCTGAGAAAAACTGAGATATGATTGCTTTCTTGAGAATATCCCTAGAATCTATTCGGACCCTGTAGGCCTGAATGTCAGCATACTTAGTCCGCCACCATAGTTTTGCATCCCCACCAAGATACATGGTAGCTGTTGTCACCTTTCTCGCTTCGTCATGGATAGAAGTCGCAAGAAAGTATTGTTCCATATCGAACAAAAAGTTCTCAACTTTTTTAGCATCGCATGCTCATCTGTAAGTACACAGTTCTGGAATTCGGAGTCTATGCACAGGCTCTTGTGCGGTGACTTGCCCATTGCTAACCGCTCGTTGAAGCACTAGTAATTGAGCTCTCAATGCTTCTATCTTACCCTGCAAATCAGGTATGATAGCAACAACTTCAGTTATAGCTGCGCAAGCCTCTTGGCTTTCATCCAGTTGGATGCGTAGTTCCCGAATTTTCGTCTCGGCCACCTCGACCTTTTCTCCGAGGCCCTCCATGGCAAAACACAACCTAGTGTTTGTGACCTCAAGCGCATCAAAGCACCGTTTCGTGTTCATCTTTTGAACATTTACCACTTATGTGATGTTCGAGGAAATTTGATTAGTTTCCATAGCTTTCTTATCGAGGTCTTGAGCCGCAGCTCTGATATCAACTTTTAAGGGTTACCTTTCTTCTTAGCACGGAAAAGGATACCGTGTGGCAGTAGTCTACTCCGCAAGACTACCTTCCACCTTTTCTCGATCGTGTCGGGACGAAAATAAATTTTGATCACAATTTAAAGAAAGCTTACAACATGAAATTGAAATGCATTGAAATAAACTTGATCATTAATTGCTTGAAAGTTGAACATTACAACAGACGAAAACATGAAATTACAATGGCTAGTGCAGAGGGAGAACACTAGAAAGCTTGAAAATATTTGAAAGACTAATACCCCCTATAATAGATTTCGGAACAAAAATCCAAATGACGGGAGTAGATGTTTTTTGGCCGAAGAATCATACTAAAATTTTCTAATTACCAACTATTTTACAAATGAAATAAAATATTTATAATGATAGGGTCACGTGACTTAGGTAAAACTGCAGTCCGGGACACCGGGTCACCCACAATTGTGGGCCAAGTTCTTCCCATAGTTTCATATAATCTTTTCTACTATTAATCAAAATAATTTGATCTCACAAAATCTTTGAGTGCATTTAATATTGTGTGAAGAGATTCTTTTAAAGAATGGCCAAGTAGATCTTCATGAAATTGAGCCCCTCGTTATTTGAAGAACATATAGTTTTGAATAATAATTTTTAGGAGAATGTGCACTTAAAAAGTATAATTTTTTTTTTGAATTTGCATGAATAAATATTTAATTGTGTGAATGTGTGATTGAAAATGAGTATGTAGATTTCTTTTTTATTTAAAAATAACGATTCAAACAAGGGCTTGAATAGATCTTAGAATGTGGAGGAGGCAAAGAAATAATATTAGTTAGTAGTAATGATGGAGAAAACAATACGGAAAATGTGTTCTTTTTTATAGGCAAAATTCAAGAATCAACAAGAAAATACTAAAATCAAATACTCTAGATAAGACTAAAGAAATACATTAGAGGAATGATTCAATGATCACCGATACTCATCTTATGTTAAGTACTGACGATATTCGATATAAATTCATTGGTGGATAAATATTCGGTGAATCTCAACATTTGAATTAAATTTATGATCTATCTGTTAAATATGACATGTTATCGGTGCTCAGTATAAGATGAATATCGATATTTATTAGATCATTTCTCTAAATGGTTAAGAGATAAAATTCAAAAAGTTCTGGAAGAAAAGTTACTCACAAATTAATATTGATTCGGATGATGAACACAAGAACGGGGTATTGGTTGGGAGCTCTTTGTAGAAAAATCCACTCCTAAAAATAAAAAAAAATAAATTGAAATTTACTTGTCATTACTATTTTCATTGCTCGGGCAGCGTTGGGGGCTATGGTGGGTCAATGGTGGTGGCTAAGAAATGTGTGCAAAGATTAGGATAAATGAAGATAACCACTGTCTTATTTTTATTTTTTATTATTGTATTTTTTTTTTCTTGTTTACATAAACTTAAGGGAAAATTTGACATTTCAAGTCATAATAATGGCAAGTTTCGATAGAAACTGTTATTGAGGACAATTGCTCCTAATTTTTTAAGTCCCGTTTTACTCTCTTTAAAATAAAATAATTTATTTTCCACACTCATTTTTAATCATACATTTGTACAATAAAATATTTTGTAGGTAAATTCAAAAAAAGAAAAATGTTCTTTAAAAATCATTATTCAAAACATAATTTTTACACAATAATTGCGATCAAACAGGGGCTAAAATTTAAGGATATGGATGCCAAGAAATAAAGATTGGGGATAGAAGTGAAAAAATGGGTAAAAGTTAGGGACATCAACCACATTTTACCCTTCGATAAATTGGTATTAGTAATTTATATTTTTTTTACATATGAAAATATTTATTTCCAAAAAAAAAAAAATAATACTATGCATGCACTATTATCGCACATTGAATTCAACCAGGTCAAAATGCAAAATTAAAAATAAAAGAAAGAGCCACAAACATGCACAGCCAAGAATTCAACCTCCGACAACGTCGGATTCTCAGAAGAATGTCATTCCGTCCACAAACCCATTCCCATTCCCATTCCATGCATCAAACATCAATCTTCGATCCAACGGTCACTTTTTTCTCACCATTACACACACCTCTCTTTCTCTCGAGAATCAGAAACTCAAAACTCAAAACTCATTGCCGATTACTATTCACCGGGAATTTTCTGTTTATTTCACGACGTTTTTTCAATATTCAGGCGGAACCCAGTGCTTGACCCATTGCGATTTAGGTGCCAGAGTTGGTCTGAAATTAAAGGCTTGGGGGTTCTTGGATACAATTAAAGATGTATCCTTTGATGAAGAATTGGATGTAGTCGAGCTTTTGTCGTGTAAATTAAAATGGTGTGGAACCCTTGAACTCAGTGGCTGTATTGTACTGCGTTTAATTTGTTGAGTGTGATCTGGGAATTATTTACATGTACATTTAGAATTTTCTGGAACTAATCTGAAATTACTTAACCTCTGCATCAATTTGATATTGTTTAGAGGTTATAAAGTGTGTTTTTGTATGCAAACGAGTATAGACTGTATTGAGGTGTAGTGAAGAGTTCATTGGGTTAGAATTCCTAATTCTTACCTGTTTGTTAATAGGATCTTGGCTATGAATAAATTATCAAAGAGTTTCGCGTATTAGTAGCATTTTATAAGGTTACTTTCTGAAATAACTCCCAATGCAGGGCACACCGGTTAATATCATTGTCGGTTCTCATATTTGGGTTGAGGACCCTGAGGTTTCTTGGATCGATGGTCAAGTAACGAAAATAAATGGACTGGTAGTTGAGGTCAAAACATCCGATGGTAGGCAGGTAAACTAACGTTTTTTGCATTAAACAGCTCCGTTTGTAAATTTTATTCATTAATCCTGTATACTTGGGTTACATTTTGTGTATCAAGGGAGTTTATTTTTACCTTATTTTATTTATTTTTTTGTCTAAGAGTCTACTATAAATTTTTATAAAAAATTACTATGCACTTAGCATTGACCATGACGCTGTTACTTTTTATCATTAGTATTTTTTTTGGCTTTGGGTTGTGATTGCTTTAAAATTATACCAGTGCACATGCCTGTTATTTGAAAGAACTATTTCTTGCTCCCTCTGTTAGTTCTACTTGTATTCGCACAAGAAGAGAAAAAACTTGCGTTGGTTAGCGTCCATGTTTTTTTTTTCTCTTTATGGACAAATATATCCCTTTCTTCTTATTTACATTCTTGGCTCATTTCAGTTATGTTACTAGTTAGGATCAACTTATATCGTAATATAAATTGTTTTTGTAGCAAGTTTCTAACTGGAGACATTGTTCACCTCCTTTTTTTTTTTTCTTTTTCAACTTATCAAGGTCGTTGCTAATTTAGCAAAAATATATCCTAAAGATGAGGATGCACCTGCCGGTGGAGTTGATGACATGACCAAACTATCTTATTTGCACGAACCAGGAGTCTTGCAGAACTTGGCATCGAGATACCAGCTCAATGAAATATACGTAAGATTTTAATATTGTAATATTCATTTTGAATTCGTGTTTATTCTATGTTCAACTCGGTTAGAGAATATTTATTACTGCAGCCATGGGTGACTCTATCATAATATTATACTGTTATGTTATGGCAGACGTACACTGGGAGCATTCTTATTGCCATCAATCCATTTCAAAGACTGCCTCACTTGTATGATGGCCACATGATGGAACAATACAAGGGCGCGCCATTTGGTGAATTGAGTCCTCATGTGTTTGCCATTGCAGATGTTGCTTTCAGGTATTTCTATGTTGAATAATCATTCTGCACTGCTCTTTCATAAAAAGATTAGGCTAATTATACTAACTTGATTGAAACAAAATAGGGCAATGATCAATGAGGGAAAAAGTAACTCCATACTGGTCAGTGGAGAAAGTGGCGCTGGTAAGACTGAAACTACTAAAATGCTTATGCAGTACCTCGCCTATTTGGGTGGCCGTAAAGGCACTGAAGGGCGAACTGTAGAACAACAAGTTCTCGAGGTAAGACTAAAAAAAATCCAATTATTGGTTTTATGCTTGTCAACACTGTTAAAATTGCATGACCTTATACTTTCAAGGGTATCGATTGTGAATGCTTAAATGTCATATCGGGAAAGTCTTTATGACTTCATGGCTTCATGCAAATGATGCATGAAAGTAAGTTCTTTATATAGTAATAGCCACACGTGAATGTTGACATTAGTGTAATTTAAAGAAAACAAGGTGTTTTAGTTGTATTTCTAAGTTAGACTGGTAAGATAAGATCAAACTTATAAAACTGCATTGAACTGTTTACATCTTTCTTTTGTTGTCCAAATTATGGGTTTTTTTTTTTAATAAATAAAAGTTTCAATAAAGAACGTTAGAATGTGAAGCTTAAAAATAAGTTCAAAATTCTGTAATGCCGTTTTTATACTATCAAACTTATAACTAGGTATATACTTTCCTTTAATTCTTGTGTTCTTCATAAACTTTATCTATTATACATCTAAAGTTCACTGATTGGTTCTTTGCAGTCAAATCCCGTACTTGAAGCATTTGGGAATGCAAAAACTGTCAGAAATAACAATTCAAGGTGCGATACTGCTCGAATCCTGCTGTGAACTATTGCTATTATTTGATAACATTTACAAATTAACTTGGCAGTCAGTAAATTTAATGCTCATTCATGTATAATGGTGCAGTCGATTTGGTAAATTTGTTGAAATTCAGTTTGATAAGCATGGAAGAATATCAGGAGCAGCAATTAGGACATATCTTCTTGAGAGATCTCGTGTTTGCCAAGTTTCAGATCCCGAGCGCAACTACCACTGCTTCTATCTTCTTTGTGCAGCACCACAGGAGGTGTTCTTCATCCACAACATCATTCTTTATTTAGCTTATAATTGGGGTTGATACTCGGCAAGTATATATTTATCATTGAAGTTTTTAATCTTATCAGGAAGTTGAGAAGTATAAGTTGGGACGTCCTAAAACATTTAGGTATCTAAATCAATCGAATTGCTATGAATTAGTTGGTATAAGTGATGCACAGGAATATCTGGCAACAAGGAGGGCCATGGATGTTGTCGGAATAAGTCAAAAAGAGCAGGTAAAATCCTATAACCGGTATCTTTTTGCTGCCCTTTCTGTTCTATCAGCACATACAAAAACCCTATTGCTCTTTCAGGATGCTATTTTCAGAGTTGTGGCCTCTATTCTTCATCTTGGCAACGTTGAATTTTCTAAAGGGAAAGAAATTGATTCATCAGTTCTTAAGGATGATAAATCAAAACTCCATCTTCAGACTGTGGCAGAGCTTCTCATGTATGACTAGAGTATCTTTCTTTTTCAATTTCTCATAGCAATGTGTTAGTTTCCGATTTGATTTTTTCTTTTCTTTTTTGATTCTTAAGGTGTGATCTTAATGCACTGGAAGATGCAATACTGAAGCGTGTTATGGTTACTCCGGAAGAAGTTATCAAGAGAAGTCTTGATCCTGATGGTGCAGCAGTTAGTAGAGATGGGTTAGCCAAGACGATGTATTCTCGCTTGTTTGACTGGTATAATGCTAGTTGAATTCCTGGTTTTGTACCTGGATAGTTTTATTCCCTGGTTTAGTCAAATTGATGCATTTATAAATATCTACAGGTTGGTGGACAAAATAAATAATTCAATTGGGCAAGATGCAAATTCAAAATGTCTGATTGGTGTTCTTGATATATATGGTTTCGAAAGTTTTAAAAGTAATAGGTAAGCATGGTTGATGATACAAAGATGATTGTGTCATTTAACTCATTAGTAACACAACTAATCACTTACACATGCAGTTTTGAGCAGTTCTGCATTAATTATACGAATGAAAAGCTGCAACAACATTTTAACCAGGTACACCTGTTGACCCTTTTAGCAGAAGACTGTAAATCAGTGTTTCAATATATAACGGAAATACTGTGAAAATTTTCAGCATGTTTTCAAGATGGAGCAGGAGGAATACACAAAAGAAGAGATTGACTGGAGCTACATAGAATTTGTTGATAACCAAGATGTCCTAGATCTTATCGAAAAGGTTCCTCAATTTAGTATTATATTGTAATTCTATGGACTGTTAGTTATGTACTCTGAAGCTTATAAATGACAAAGACTTGGTGCAGAGGCTGAAACTGCATATAAACTTGAAGTATTGCAAGGAAAACTAGTTGGCCATAAGTCAAAATTGACGTCTACCTTGCATTTGTCGAGATTCCCGACTTCATAGAGATCCTCCTTCTAGATAACTCTTGTCTGTGTAAAATCAGTACATTTTTCGAAGGCCGTGAATTATTTTCCTGAAGCTCAGAAACATGCATCTTCTGCATTGTCAAGATTTGAGACACATCTTTTCAAATACTAATCTGATGCAGTTGTTTACCATCATAACCTATTTGTGAATTATGTTTTTAGTTCTTTAATTCGGTTTTGTATTTCATTATGAAAACACTGCATCCTGAAGCAATATTTTTATATTACTGTTTTTGCCTGGATTTTGCAGAAACCTGGAGGGATTGTTGCTCTTCTTGATGAGGCCTGGTAGAATCTATAATTTAGTAACTATGCATTCTTAATGTGGGAACTTTTACTTGTTTGCTCACACATAGCTAGCAAAGCATGTTTGATTTTATACTTCACATTACAACAACTATAATTATGTTTCTTTGTAATTAATCTTCTTTTTCTTTTCTTGTTCTGTTTCCAGCATGTTTCCCAAGTCAACTCATGAAACGTTTTCACAAAAGCTTTATCAGACGTTCAAATCCCACAAACGTTTTGTCAAACCAAAATTGTCCCGTACCGATTTTACAGTTGCTCATTATGCTGGGGAGGTAATCTAAATTACACACTCTGTTGTTAGTCCAGTTAGGCGTTTCTAGTTTGGTCTTCTGATGCATTGAAGATTTTCATCCCTTTTTCTCCTTCCAGGTTCAATACCAGTCTGATCAATTTTTGGATAAAAACAAAGATTACGTAGTTCCTGAACATCAAGATTTGTTATGTGCTTCCAAATGTTCATTTGTAGCGGGCCTTTTTCCTTCAATTCCAGATGAGTCAACCAGATCTTCTAACAAGTCTTCTAAGTTTTCATCAATAGGTTCTCGTTTTAAGGTACTTTTAATATATTTCCTAACAGCTCAGTGCATTGGGTTCTTCTAGAAATAGATTATCAAGGTGCACATTGCCAAAGGTTTGAGCTTATGAGATCCTTAATGGTGAAGAAGATCGAAACTGATGTTTTGATTAACTGGTACAGCTTCAACTTCAACAATTGATGGAGACACTGAATTCCACAGAACCTCACTACATCAGATGTGTGAAACCTAATAACCAACTTAAACCTGCTATTTTTGAGAATGTCAATATCATGCAGCAACTACGTTGTGGTGTGAGTACGATTAAGATGCAGCTACTGAGCTTTTTCATCATTTATAATTCACTGATTGCTTAATCAGTTTTTTTTTTTTTTTGGGTGAACTAACAGGGTGTTTTGGAGGCAATTAGAATCAGTTGTGCCGGATACCCAACTCGCAAGTCATTTTATGAGTTTCTTAATAGATTCGGTCTTCTTGCTCCTGAGGTCTTGGAAGGGAAGTAAGTGCATCTTTATGTTCAACAATGTTTTGGGTGCTACTAATCTGCTGAACTAACATTTTCTTTATCCTATAATATAAGCAGCACTGATGAAAAAACAGCATGCAAAAAGCTTTTGGAGAAAATGGGTCTTGCTGGGGCTCAGGTGATGTTAATTTCGTCTTTCCGTTGACAAAATTCTTGTTTTATTTATTAAGTATCAAGCAAAGAAATCTATAATTATTCAGTTTGCCCTGATATTTATTTTCTTTCCGTGAGAGCATACAAATAGCAATTAAATCATCTCGCTGTACAATAACTGTACTTCAATGTTTTTAGTGTTCCATTTATTATTTTCTTGATTCAAAATTAAACATTTTGGCCCGACACAGTATGCTCTCTCCCTCCAAAATGGGGCAGGGAAGGGAAAAAAATGTATGTCATTTATGTGACAATTATATAATTGTCATATGCTATCTTTTATTTGATATCCTCTTACTTCATAATAGTTTGCTATTTTTTTAATCTAGATATACTGAAAACGTTGTCTTCAATGATTGCAGATCGGAAAAACAAAGATCTTCTTGAGAGCTGGTCAGATGGCTGAGTTAGATGCCCGCAGAGCACTCAAACTTAGTAATGCAGCAAAGACAATTCAAAGGAAGATTAGAACTCACATTGCTCGGACACATTTTCTTGCTTTGCAGAAGTCAGCAATTTGCATACAGTCCCTATGTAGAGGTTTGTTATTAAACATTTTGACTTGTAGAAATTTACTTTAAGTTACCTGTTGCTCCTTTTGTACTCTTTTGCTGACTTAAACGTTCTAGTTTATATAATGCATACAGCTTTTTGCCGGCTTAATCTTGATTGATAGGATTTCCATCATATATCCATAATGCATATCTCATTTGGATTGACCATTACTATCAGGAAGACTTGCTTGCAGAGTATTTGATCGTATAAAAAGGGTGGCTGCTTCTCTCAAAATCCAGACAAGTTTGAGAGGACATTTGGCCAGGAAGAACTACACATCACTCAAATACTCAGTTGTCATACTGCAGACAGGGATTCGGGCAATGGCAGCTCACAAAGAGTTCAGATATAAAAATCAAACCAAAGCTGCAACTATTATACAGGTGACTGACTATTCTTTTGGTCAAAATGTCTAGGCTAATCGATGTCCTGTCCTTAATGAAAATTGTATTTTCAGGCTCACTGGCGCGGTCATAGAGCTTTTGCGTACTACAAGAGACTCATAAGGGCATCGATTGTGACGCAATGCAGATGGAGGGGAAGAGTTGCTAGGAAAGAGCTTCGGAAACTAAAGATGGTAGGTGGATCTGTTCTTACAATACGAGCAGTAAAACTGATGTATACCTATAAATTATCAGTCTCTCAACATTTGTAATGCTAGTGTATGCAATGATAGAATTTGATCCAAATATTTAAATTAGATGCTGTTCTCATTACTTATACAGAATATTGGGATATGCATATGCCTATGCCTATAGCATAACAGTGTCTTTTCTGTCGTTGGATACAATTACATTTGAATTTTGCCAGTTAGGTAAAGCATATGGACTGTTGGGTGGGATTGTGATGATATAGATTTTTCGAGTGAATGCATATTGTAGGTTGAATGAAAGGAGATTATGTGTTTTAGATCTACTACCTTTATTCACATTACAGAAAATATTTACTATGTGAAATTTTCACCCCTGAAAATTCTTTTTATCACACAGTTCTGATAGACATTTTAAAATATGTAGGCTTCAAGAGAAACAGGTGCACTAAAAGAAGCAAAGGATAAGCTTGAAAAACAGGTGGAAGACCTTACACTGCGTTTACAGCTGGAAAAACGTTTGAGGGTAAATACAAAACATATATGTACAAGTATATTATTAAATGTTGTACAATCGTGCATGTTACAATGCCAGGATAGTTTTGTGAAGTGGTTTGTGTAATTTTTAATGGTCTTCCACACGGTTTTATCAACCGAATCATGGAGGCATCATCAGATAGGCCGAACTTTAGTGTTATTTAGTCATGTAGCTTGCTTTTTGCTTATTACCAAAATTGAGTATCTGTGCACAGACTGACTTGGAGGAGGTGAAGGGACAGGAAATTGCGAAGTTGCAACAGTCATTGCAAGCTATGCAAAGCAAAGTGGACGATACAAATGCATTACTTCTCAAAGAACGTGAGGCCGCTCAGAAAGCAATTGAAGAGGCCTCCTCAATTGTCCAAGAAACTCCCGTTCCAGTAGAAGATACAGAGAAAATTGATGCTCTAACTGCAGAAGCTGAGAACTTGAAGGTATTGCAAGTTAAACGTGATGTTATTTTAATCCCATTTAGCATACTCTAGTAGTATTCCTCAAAGCTATATATGGTCTTTGAATTCATAGGAATTGTTGCAATCGGAAAAAGAAAGAGCTGATACTTCTGAAAGAAAAGCTGCTGAAGTCCTAGAATCAAGCAACAAAAAGAGTCAAAAGTTAGAAGAAACTGAAAAACGAGTTCATCAACTTCAGGAATCATTGAACAGGTAGCATAATTCTCGTTAGTATCTTCTTGATTATCCTTGTGATTGGCTTATTGTCATCTTTCATGTTTTTGCTCTGAATAACTCTCATCCATTTGATCATTATGTATGAATCCGACTAATTGCTAAACTGCTTAAAATGTACTCTATAGCTCTCTTTACTTAGACCTCTCTTTGTATGATTCATCCTATCCAATGATTAGGATAAGCCCTCTAGAATTCTCTACGAATGCATATTCCAAGTACCACCAACCTAAACATATCAATAATCAAACCAAACGAATGCATATTCAAACTACCCAAATCCTGATAAATTGGATGCAAATATCAAATATCATAATCTATATCAACCGAATGCAATTATCAAATTCTAAAATCCATATCAATGGGATACAAATACCAAATTCCACATCAAGTGGATGTAATTACCAAATTCTGAATTCGGAAGATTAACTACAAACAAAACAAACCAAATTCCCGAACACGTAGATCCGAACCAACCCAAAACCAAATTCCAAATTATTAAATTACCTAAATCTAAAATCAAACCAATTTTAAATTGCCTGAATGCAAATTTTAAACAAAAGTTGAAACATCAATAAAATTCAAAATATCAACTTGGACAAACCTATATGCCAAGATTCCTCCATATATTCATCAAAATCTGACTTTAATAACAACCAATTTCGCCCCAACTACCTTTGCTACAAATGGAACAAAAAATAAAATCATCATTATTTTTTCAGCATTTACTTTTTGTGGTAAAAATACGATCCTTTACCATCTATGTCATACATCTTAATTTATTTGTCGACCCAAACAACCCCCATCTTCCCTGGAATTACTGGACTATTCTTATTAGCTACAAAAATTTTGCTGCCTCTAGCAGCTACATAGAACCACCAATAGCCTCCGTAGTGCTTCTGATCCATCAACATAAAGCAGTACATATAGTGCTATCAAAGTGAAAATTTTCACCATCAATCACAATTATAAACAATAACAAATAGACTAGAAAATCCTAGACTGTAACCATAGCAATGGAAAAGACCAAACTACCCTTTATAATATATTATTTAACGATTTTGATTTCTTTGGCGTTGTTGTTTGCGAGTTACACTTTAAATTATTCTATTATGAATGTTCAAAATTGTTTGTAGTTTATTAATGGTTTGTTTTTGTAGCTTTTAATTTTTTGATTTATTTTATTCGTTTGTGGTGGGGCATGCACCTCAAAATGCCTCGAAGCTTAGGCCTCGACTCGCAAGGGAAAAAAGCTACCCCATTTTCCTTTTTAAACATTGTTGCCATTTGACTAATATAAGATATGATCTAGTGTGCCTCAGGATGATATATAGCATGTCAGGACAATTTTCGGAGTTGAAAATGATTTTATGTGCCCCAACCAACTTGAGTTCGACTTCCAGACTCGTTGCTAGAGATGATGATGATACATCTACTTCTTCTGATACCATGTCTAGTGACTCAGATTTCACCTTTCCAGCTCCTGTTACAACTCCAACAAATCTTTCTTCCTTCAATCCTGGTGCTTTCCAGCTCATAGTTCAGGATCTTTCTGCAGCTGAAAACTCAGGTCAGTCTAGTTTTCTTAAGAGTCCCCCATATACAATTAAAACTCTCTTGACATCGCAAATTAGCATTTGATCCACCATCTTTTTATTCTCACTACCAAGATTAAAAATCTTTCCACTCAACCATTTATCCCATTTTAGTCTTGTTATTGTAATGACCACATACTTTCTCCTACAGGCTTTCACTCAAGGGCTACTCCTTCATGTTAGCATACATACTGTCCAATAGGAGTTAGACCCCAACATAGATTTAATTCGCGTCCTGAGCGATTTGAACCTAAAACCTCCTCTCAGGAGAGGAACTTATGTTGAATTAGGTCTTGGAATCAGATTGCTAGAGATGTGAATTAAATCCACGTTGGGGTCTAACCCCAGTAGACAGTACATATGCTAACATGTACAGCATAGCCCCTGAGAAAAAGGCTTGTAGAGAAAGTCCGTGATCCTCTTACTAAAACATATTTGTTCCAACTCTCAATTCACTTTTGTTTTAGAAAGTTTGCAATAAGAAACGCTATTATACATTTCTTTTTCTCTTGATGGTTGGCTTGTGCAGGAACCGAACACTGGGAAAGTGACCGGGAGGGGGCATTCGATGACTTCTTCTGATGCAAGTCTCTCTTTCCATTTGTTGTAACTATTTCTGTCCTAGCTTGAGGTAGTTATCTAGATGTTAACATTTTGACATTTTAGTACGTACGTCAGTTCACATAGAATGTCACCTTTGTCCTGTCTTGTACAAATTATGTGTATATAAAATTTGCAAACATCAGCTTTTATAATATTTTTTCCATAATATATATCATTACATTCATTTTCCAATTCTAATATACCTCTTGCATTTGCTTGATTGAGTGCAGTTATAACTTCAATTTGAGTGAATTCATAATGTGAATTAGAAATTTTATTCCCTTTTCTATAACTATAATGCTAATTAGAATATTTGTACATAAATCTGCACATATATTTTATAGAAAAAAAGAAGATAACTTAGGTTCAAAACATATCAGTTTGGGATTAAACTTAGATTCGAGCTTGTTAAATTTCTAAGATGATCACTTAGTGTCTAGTAGACCATTTTTTTTTCCTATTTCATCCGGTGGTTCGTTTTTGTTATCTTGCGGTCCCTCGTAATAGTTGGCTAGCTTTCTAAGTAAATGTCCACGAAAGAAAGATGTTAGTCCCCCTCCTACATCAGTACCAGTGGACGGCACGCCCGCATAAAGCATCATCGTCACGTGATCCCCTCATGTCAGCTTTTCATCTTCCATCTCTTCAACCTTTGGTAAGATTTTGAATTTTATCAGATTTTCTTAATAGGCATGTATCTTCTCATTCTTTCTTATTGTGCCTTCCTTTATATCCTTCTTGTTCGTATTCCGCAGATAAGTTGTTAAATAGTTATCGGTAAATTTCCATTCGCAAAACTATACTTTTAGCCTTTCTTCGGGATTGATTATTAGTAACTTTATTAGGAGAAATAATAGTGGGGACCACGAAATATGTGAATAAAAATATGTAGTAATTTTGAATGTTGGTTGATATTAAAGTTTGATTTTGATTGGAAAGAAAAAGTAGAATTTAAGTAATATGGAATGAAAGCCAAATGTAGGCTTACTCTAGTGTTAATCTAGCTATACTTCAATTTTCTTAAATTGAAGAACTACACTTTAATTGATTTGAATCATATAGTTCCGTCCAATTCCATCACTTAGGTTGGTGGAAATCAAGGATGTAGCAGTTGTTAAATATACTCAATAAAAGACTCGATATCCCTCTTTGTAAGAGGTTCTCTCATTAAATAGGACTAAAATAACAACTAAATATGAAAACAATCAATTACAATATTAATTAATGATAAAAACAATCTATCTATATCTAATACAATTATAATAATATAATCGTAATCTTCGACGATTTTCGGAATCTTATTCAAGTTCCTCGACATTCCCCTCAAATCGATACTGGTAAAAGCATCAATTTACAATCATGAACTGACGACGATGACAATATTTGTACCCACTAAGAAGAAATCCAAATCAGAGCAACCAACTACGAAAATTAATGATGATAAGAGACCAAGAACAATAAAGAACTACTCCAAAGCCACTCCAAGAATACTCCAAAGATATTACGAGATACTACGAGAACACTCCAAGAAACGGCGATAAAATACGAGAACTCACACTCCCCAAGAAGAATTTCCAAAAGAAATTCACGAAATGTGTCGACACACACAGTGAGCTTTATCTATCGGGACTCGGGAGAACTTAGTCGAACTCATAATTCGTGTTCCAACTAAAGCTATAACGTCAAAACACCGATCAAAACTCCAAATATTGCAAGTGTAAGAAATCTCACAAAATAACCTACACCAACAAACTCAAAGACAGTTTTTTTTTTTTTGGGTAAATTTTCAGAATAAAATAAAGGCTGATTTTGAATTACTTCCTCAATACGTTAAAAGGAACATGAACAGAAAAAAAGAAACAATTGATTTGATGAAGACCAGACGGGAGGAGCAAAAAAAGCTCCTCCCGCCTTGAGAAAATCTAACAAAAAAAAGAGAAAATTCTAAGGAACTGGCTCTGATACCATGTCAAATATACTCAATAAAAAATTCAATACCCCTCTTTGTGAGAGGTTCTTTCATTAAATAGGACTTAAATAACAACTAAATATGGAAGCAATCAATTACAATATTAATTAATGGTAAAAACAATCTATCTATATCTAATACAATTATAACAATATAATCGTAATTTTCGACGATCTTCAGAATCTTATTCAATCTTCGACGATTTTCGAAATCTTATTCAAGCTCCTTGACAGCAGTCAATAATGGTGGTCATCATTAATTTAATTGAAGTTGCACTTATACCACGTCAGCAACTGACAGCCGTAAGTGACTACCCCCATTTGACTCTCACGCCATACACAATATTGAATCATAATTTTCCAAGATGTAATTTGCTATTTTTTCTATCATTAGTTGAGGGTCATTCCTTCCAAAATGTTTTGAATCTTCTTGAAGACTGTATATGAGGATTTTGATTCATTTCTAGGACAAAGTACGAAAGGTGAAATATATTGACATATGGTTAAGACCAAGATGGACTTGTAAAACTCTCAACTTAAACCACAAGGTCAACAATGGGCTTTGAACAAAGTTTATGAATCCTCCTCTTTCTCTTTCCATGATTTTTTTTGGTTGAGTTCCAGAGGAGTCAATTGATAGAATAAAGGTGAAGAACTATCCCTCTTAGTTTCTTCCTATTGTATACCTACTGTAAGGTAAATTTCAAACTCTAACCTTTTGACATTCTAGAAATATGAACACTGGCAACAGGAGCACATTCATCAACTCTCTCTAGACTATCTCTTTAGTCGCTACAAAGATCAATTCATCAATTATGAATGATCTTGATCTTTTTCCTTTTTTGTTGGTGGTTTAGCTAGAAAAATTTCTTGGCTGTGGTTGTATATTTTCTGATCAATTTAGATTTTGAAAGTCACTCAAGTTTTATTTACAGATGAAGTAGTGCTCCAATGGCAAATCAATTGAAACTGTATTTATAATAGGATTCTGAGAATGCTGTATCCCCATATTCATTATGATGATTGTGCTACTAACTACTAGGTCTTATGCTTTCACATGTCAAAGAAAGAACTGGTTTATGGGTGTTGATTCGTATTAGGTTATGTCAAGTTCTGAGCTGGAGTACTGCTCTATTGATCCAGTGGCATGCAACATACTATTCCTTTCTTTCCTTTCTCTTACAAAAGCATGTGTCTTAGCTGTATCGAGATAAGAAAAAGGTAAAAGGCTCTTATAACAGTAACCTTCCACAAAGGTGTTGTTCGCTATGTAATTGCTCCTATTGTTTTGTTCATCTTCTAGAGAATCAATGGGAAGTCCTATTTGGAATTCTATCAATAATGATGCAAGAGGAAAAAGAACTGTAATCCGATGTTGCGACTAGTTATTAATATAATATATTCGTATTAAGTAATTATTTTCTAATTAGCTTTCAGTGACGAGCACCATCAACGAGGAAGAAAAGCTTAAAAACTAATATGGGAAAAGGAGAAAGCTATAATTTCATTGTTCAAATTATATTAATTAAATAAATTCTGTGAGTATTGAAATCATTTAATGCCACATGCTTTTCTAACCTTGTTAACTACATCCTAACTTTTTGTACATTGTCATCAGGGAAAGTAATATTTATACTTTATTAATCTCTTCTAACTGAAATTTTATCTGTACTTGTGAAAACGGTATGCATTAGTAACATCCCGAAGAATGAATTCTCAGAAATTCTGATACCTGTTCCTTATTAGTCTTGTATATATTTTATTGCTTTCACAATTTTCATTTTTATTTACTCAGTCATTTCTGAGTAACATGAAACTATAATGTTTCTTATATTAGTTGTGGATAGCCATATACTTGGTTTCTTAGCTATCCTTATTATCTCTGTGCTACAAAATGGAAACGTCTGCTTAAACATTTCACAGGGTACAGTTAATGGAAATCTTGTCCTTTTAATAGGCTTGAACAGAAGCTCACCAACTTAGAATCAGAAAATAAAATTCTTCGCCAGCAGGCTCTAGCTATGGCTCAGAACAATAAATTGATATCCAGAAGTTCAAGGTCAATTATGCAGGTATTGTAGAGCTAATAGTTTCAATAAATATGTCCGCAAACATGTTATTGGGTTACTTACCTCTCTTCTTTGTTCTCGTGACGTGCAGAGGGTAGAAAGCTCAAAGACAAATGTTGTAAGTAAAATACATTTATGATACAATTAACTCTATTATAGATGCAGTCCGAGAATGCTTATACCTTGAAAATATTGTAATAGGACTTGCACAGTACTTCAATGAATGCTAGAGATCAATCAGATATGGATGACAGACCTCAAAAATCACTCAATGAGAAGCAACAAGAGTATCAAGATTTACTGATTCGATGTGTTGCACAGCATTTAGGCTTTTCTAAAGGCAGACCTGTTGCTGCTTGCATTATCTACAAATGCCTTCGGCAGTGGCATTCGTTTGAGGCTGAGAGAACAAGCATTTTTGACAGGATAATACAAACCATTGGTGTTGCTATTGAGGTAGGAATCATAGCATCTAAATGCATGTTCTGCAAATCCGCTTACTGGTTTTATTTAGCTTAACAGTCCCATTATAACCTTACAAACTTTTTGAATTGAAGACTCAAGACAATAATGATGTGTTGGCTTACTGGTTATCCAATGCATCAACTTTGTTGTTGATGTTGCAACGCACAATGAAAGCTGGAGGAGGTGCTGGTGCAACACCACAACATCGGCGATCGCCATCAGCCACTCTGTTTGGAAGAATGACTCAGGTAAATAAAAAACTCATTTCAAACCATGTTTGGCTAAACTTAAAAGAAGTTACTTTTTAGTTCCAAACATGTTCGCTTTAGTTACTCTTATATTAATTTAAAGGAAATGTACTTTTTTTTATGAAGTAACTCTTGCCTTACTATCAAAATAAGTAAATCTACTCATTTTCAAGTTTGATCAATAAAAAAAGTAATTTTTAAACACTTATTTATTTACTTCAACGCAAACACTGAGCTTGCCAAACATGCTCATATTTGTTTTTCATAAACATTTTTTAACCATAACCTTCTTTATCCCAGAGTTTCCGCAGCACCCCTCAAGGCGTTAATCTTTCTTTGCTAAATGATGATTCGGTTGGTACCTCACTTCAAGTAGAAGCCAAATACCCTGCATTACTTTTTAAACAGCAGCTGACTGCATATGTGGAGAAAATATATGGAATGATCCGTGATAATTTGAAAAAAGAAATTTCTCCACTGCTGGGGTTATGCATTCAGGTATTTCTGATTGAACTTAACAAGTCAGCACATTTCAGAAAAGTTGACAACGGAGTTCATTTTTCATTTTCTCATTTACTACCTCGCTTTATGGGAATTTAATGGTATAGGCTCCAAGAATATCCAGAGCAAACTTAATTAAAGGAACAGCCCGCACACTAGCAAATGCTGCAGCACAGGAGATTTTAATTGCTCACTGGCAAGGAATTGTAAAGGGCCTGGCGAATTTTTTGAACATATTAAAAGCGAATTATGTAAGAATGATATTACCATTTTGGTTTGTGCTTGTATAGATGTATGGTATTGAATTCCTATCATGTTGGTCATATTTATTGAATGACATAATTTTGATTGATGAAATCAATATTATTATCTGGCAGAATTACCTTGTCAATTGTAATCTGCCTTCTGGCGTTGAAGTTGATGAAATCTGTGTGCATATACGAATACAAATTTGCTCGACCTCTGAAGTCTGTAGTTATTCATCAAAGCTACATATTTATGTTGTTTCATGAACTAGTTTGTTACCCATGAGAATTTAGATGAATTTTAGTTTTACCTTTAATGATATTGACTTCTCAATACCACCATAATATTTGAACTCAATGATGTGCCTGGCTAACTCATTTCCAGTATGGTTGTCTATCGTTTCAAATAGTGTTAGTATATTGTGATGAGTCTTTTCCTCACGAAGTGATATTGCTGGATTTGGATTGGATTTATATCTACATAATCTTTTATATCTTTATTTACGTTCAATTTTTGGTATGCTGTTGACATAATTTATTGAATATCTATCTTCAGGTACCTCCATTTTTGGTTCGAAAGGTGTTCACACAAATATTTTCTTTCGTCAATGTGCAGCTATTTAACAGGTATTACATTTCAGGCATATACTCGTGTGCATATCCTATGGACACTCATCCATCAGTCTAAGAGACTAATGTTGTTTTCCTTGTTACAGCCTTTTACTAAGACGAGAATGCTGCTCATTCAGCAATGGTGAATACGTCAAGGCTGGATTGGCTGAACTGGAACATTGGTGTTACAAGGCGACTGAGGAGGTATTTCTTTTAGAGAATTTATGATATGGCTCGCTTTTTATATACCTGCTAAATTGGAAGCATACTCCAGTATACAGGTTCCTCTTGGGATGAGCTCAAGCATATAAGACAAGCAATTGGATTTCTGGTATGGTTCCCATTTCTTCAGTCACTTGATAAAAACATTCCTATTGCTAGTGTTAATCAAATAGAAAACAGAGCAAATTGTCTGCCAAATATTTTTGTCCCTTACCCAAGGTATCCATGCATACCATAGATGGAATCATGCACTAACAAATGGGCTATAGGAAAAAAGTACATGGAACGAGGAAATTTAAGAAGCAAACAAGTTAGTGTATCACAAGCGATTTGGCTAATTCTTGCTTTTACAAAATGAGATTATTTTGGGAAAATGCAGTTCCCTTTCTTTTTATGGTATGCTTGGTTAGGACTGGATATCATTGGAGAGTACTAGAAGAAGAAGGGAAAAAAAAACTTGAAATCTTGTTAATTGTAATGTCTAGTCTGGTCAATAGACTCAATACTGCATAGCAAACATACCTCGGTTGTCACTTCTGAATTCATGCAAGTTTTTGACAAGCACATGAGTGTCCCCTCTTAGCACTAATCAAATAAAACTCTTATGAAGAAATAAACAATAAAGATTTGAGAATATAATCATTCATTACTCCAAAGTTGCAAGGCCTAATAATCATTTTGAGCCTTCTGATTACTGAAACAGGTCATACATCAGAAGCCAAAGAAGACTCTGGATGAAATAAGTCATGATTTATGCCCCGTAAGAAGTTATACACACTTTTCTTAAATAATCATTGCTCTGAAATTCGCATATTTCTTGCTCACAAATTCTCTGTAATCTACAGGTGCTCAGCGTTCAGCAGCTCTACAGAATCAGCACCATGTACTGGGATGACAAATATGGCACGCATAGCCTTTCCCAAGATGTAAGTTCTAATTGATGTTTTATAAACATGCTGTGAATTATGAACATAGTATCTGATAAAAATTACAATATAAAAAGTTAACATGTAACCTTCAAATGGTATTAATGGTATGTATTGAACCTCCCCCTTTAAAAAGCTTATGCAATTAAAGAGGGGATACATTTATTTAGGCCCCGTTTGAGCCAAATTATTGTAGAATGAGAATGAAAAATATAGCCGTTATTAGGGCCCACACAAGAAATAGAAAATTTGAATTTAAATGTTGATGTGATGGATAACGTTTATATTTTTTATTTTAATGAGATAATAATGTAGATCAAACGAGGCTTATTTAAATTTAGTCTTCAACATGCCCCTTTCATGCAAGACATATTCATCTTTTACCAAAGACTTCATAGGTGCACAATTTTCATAAATGAGTGATGGCGAGACTTAAAATCCACTTGCTTTGGTACCGTGTCGAATAAAAGGTGTGTGTGTGTGAGAGAGAGCACACATTTATTTCAATTTAGTTTTGAACAGTATGATCAGATACTGTGACTTCCCATCAGTAATTTTTATACACTTCCTTGGATGGAAAGATTATAGGATGTTTCTTCTTAATGGGGATCACCTAACTCTATATTTATGTTGTTCACCACTCACTCGCATAATCACTTCACCGCAAAAATTTCGTATGTTGTCAGTGTTAGAAAACATGTATATGGAGATTGACAAGGCAGAGTATATTAGTCAGTAATTTTGTCTTTGTTGACTCTCATTAACAGGTTATATCTAACATGAGGGTATTAATGACTGAGGATTCAAACAACGCCGTCAGCAGTTCGTTCCTGCTAGATGACGACTCAAGGTTGAACATAAAATGTTTTGCATCCTATTTATGCTGTTGCATTTTATATTCTCTCGACTTTTTCAAGTCGGAGTTTTTTTCTTTAGTTGTTTATAACTTAACCTCCATTCAATATTGCAGCATACCTTTTTCAGTGGACGACCTTTCCAAATCAATGGATCGATTTGATATTTCAGACATCGAACCACCACCGCTTATTCGCGAGAACTCGGGCTTTAGCTTTTTATTGCCACAAGCGGAATGATCACTTCTAATCAAATTTCCACCTAAGTGTTTGCCAATACATTCTTGTTAGCGGGGACACAAACAGAAAAAGGTATATTTATTTCAATAATGTCGTGAATGAACCATAAAGAACCTCGCGTTGTTTGATGGGAGTTATTCATTCTGGCTAAGACGAGAACTACATGCTCAGATTGGTCGATGAAATTCAAATTGGCATCCATTTGTGGTTGGTCCAAGTGCTTATCTGTTTGTCCAAGGCGGATTATTTTAACCAGGTGGAAGATAAAACTAATCATCAAACCAGAGAATTTTTTTAGTTCACAGTTCGCTTTTGAAAAGTGAGAGATAGTATTTAATCTTTGATGACTTTCTATAAATCTTTTTAGTGCTCTTTTTCCTTTCTTTTATATTGAAAATCTCGATATAAAAACTTGTAATGATGCGTGAGTTATAAACCGAGCACTTGATATGTTGAAACTATAGAAGCCGTCCTTAGTTACGGATTTTGCAGTGTATTTCCTAATAATGCAAAACTTCTTTTTGATTCTTACTTTCGTACAAGTGTTAGTATGAGCATTTCAATTTATGCTACTGGTATTTGCTGCTTTTGCAGTGATATTTTTGTGCCTTGAAGTAGACAAATATGGTTCTTAAGGACATGGCTGGAAAGGGACATGAATGCCATTTCCAACTTGAATGCCTTTGGAACATGACCAAAGAACAGTTTTAGATTTAAACTGTATTGTTTGGTAACGTGTCTGAAAGACGGGTTTACGAGGGATAATTTTTGTTATTTTATTTTAGCGTGATGGGACTAGAAATATTTCTTTTTTATTATTTGTCGTTGATATTACAGGACTAAGCAGAAAATTGGTGGGTTTGGCAAATTCATATTGTTAAATGTGTTAATTGTCTTTGAATGAGGATAGAGTACGAGAAGATGTTTGTTGAAATATGTTTTACAAATATTAATAGGATTCTCATTCCTTAGAATGACAGCGTCTCGATAAAACATATTAGAGAATATATGAGTATATCAAAATTACACAGTGATAGGGTTATAGATTTGATTGTTATGGTTTTTATGTAGATTAAAATGGGCAGAACGCAAAAAAATAAAGATCGATTCCAAATTTATGGGGGAAAAGAAGCTTTACTTGGCTACTTTTTCACTCTGCAGGCCAAATTTTGGGGGGGGGGGGGGTTTAATGAATAATAATTTTATATGTCACTGCATGGGTTGTCATTGGTCAATATCTACTTAATAATTCCATCCACTAGATTTAACTTGCATTTAGCAAAAATGGAACCCCACTTACTGTTTAAGCAATCTCCAATTTTAGTAATAGAAAATTTACTGCTGAACAGTAGCACTTATATAATGCACTCTTGTTACAAGCTTGACTCCAACTCCAGCAACCCTTCACACAATCACTTTTTTTTTTTTGCGGAAATCTGCATCTTTTCCTCTCTTTCTGAAAAGGAGTGGTTTTTGTTTTCCTTTTGAACTGGGCTCCTTTTTCTTGTTCATGGAGAAGTTGAAGTGGGATTGTGAGAGGTTAAAGGGGAAATGGGATACTGCAAATTTAAGCTTTGAGAAAGATCTTACATTTGGATTTTCATGGCCTCAAAGGAACTACAATTGCAGCTTTTGCAAGAAAGAATTCAAATCTGCACAGGCTCTTGGGGGTCATATGAATGTTCACAGAAGAGATAGAGCTAGAATGAGACTGTCTCCTTCATGGGAATATCCAAACTCAAGCCCTAACCCTAGTTTTTCTTCGACATCATCTGCAACTAGGTTTTCACCTTATAATGTGAAATGTAATACCTCTCTTTCTGCTTTTTCTTCATCAGCAGCTCCATCCACTGATCAGCATTTGCAACGAGACAATGTTGCAAGTCTTCAGGAAGGGAATATGGACAAGAATCTGAAGAAAGGAGCCTTGCTTCGGGTCAACAATCTAACTGGATTTGCAAGAAGCAATGATCCTAGGATTTGGAAGGCAAAAGAGTTGGTTAAGCTGGATTTGGACAGGGGTTTAGTCCAACATGCAAAGGAGGATTTGGACTTGGAGCTTAGGCTTGGTTACTCTAATTAGAATAGAACTTCCATAGATTATCTGGTATTTGATTTTAACATGTTTATTACAAGACTTCTAATTTTTGTGATTACTGGGATGCTGCTTGTGGATTTCCCAGCATTTTCTTCACTAGTTTCTGGGAAATCTACAGATGAAATGTAGACCAAGAAATTAAGGTTGGATCTTGGGAAAGTGTATGCATGATACTGCATCATTAATATTGTCAATCAAAGTTCTGTCTGAGTTTCCATTACACAGTTATATTTAGTACTAATATTCTCCTAATTTTAGCAGAATTTGTCTCTTAAATTGTTGTTCTTGCCAACAACATTGTCATTCTATTAGACAACCCTAGACAATACTCCTTCCTTAATATGCTCCAGTGTATTTAATCCATGTTACAGACGAAAGTGCAAAATATGTTTTGCTCTCAAAAAACACTGAATTAGGACTCCTAGCAAGTTCTATATATACTCCAAATTTAATCACATAGATTTTATGATAAAACAATCACGTCTTTCCTTAATGTATTTACTCCAAAGAATAATAGATCCAAATATCTCAAATATAATGAGTAGACTTGCTCACCACTAACGTGGCAACGTGTTGCCACATTAGCGATGAAAATGTTTTATCCTAGTGGGTAGAAGATTATTTCTAGAGCCATTGCGGAACCCATCAAATGAGTCATTCCAACACCAGCTGGCAGCTACTTCACCGTATTCCAAATTCAATGGTTTTAATTTAAAAAGATCAACGAAAAGCTACCAACTTCTGGTAAAAGTAGATAATCATTATGAGTTAGATGTAAATTATGCAAGATTTCCCATAGATAAGCACCAATTTTACTTAATATTTTATGATATTTGGATTCCACTGATAAGGCTCGTTCTTCCAAGAATCAAAGGGCAATGATGAATGCATTAAAGGTGATGAATTACATAGGATTTTTCTGTACTTCAAATTTAAACTCAAGTTCAATCAGTCTGCCTACTAATCATTAAATTTCTATCAAGAAAAAGAACAATACAGGATAATTCATATCATATCATGGAGGGACATTTAAGAATATTTCTTTTCTGTTTAAGATATATATGCATACACACAGAGAGAGACTATACAGTATATCATATTGTTGTGTAGCATAAATGAAGGATAAACTGCTAGTCCTAGTACATTTTGGCTTGTCATAATTGCAATGGTATTTTGGTCTGTGCATATGGAAGGGATAATATCAGTTTCCAACATCTCTGTTCCTTTGCATCTTCCCAATGAACTTCTGGGTGTCAGTGTTATGATGGCCTTTCCCTTTATAGAAATTGATATTTGGCCAATAAATTAGGGTTCAACATGGTAAGTGATTGATTTTTTGAGCATGTTTGGCCAAGCTGGAAAACTAAATTTATCCAAATACAATTTAATGAGTAGTTTTTATTCTTTTAACCACACGATAATATAAAAAAAAAATCACCATTCTAAAATACATTTTCTCCCAAAATCACATTAAAATGAAGCAAATTACTTCTTAGGATCCATATATAAGTAATATAATCAAATAACTAAAGGGAATCCGATCTCGTAGGTGTTGTCATGGATATTCAACATCGCATCTAATTTAATAGATATTTTTTTTCCTAATCATGTTTGGTGTACACCAACAATTTAAACCAAAAACAGTTTTTCCACCCAGAATTTTTTGAAAACAAAGGCAATGTCAAACTAGGTGTAAAAGAAAGAGTATACAAGTGACAACATCCTATTTTCTTATGTATCCAATAGCTAATAATAAGTCATATTGAAAATTAAGCTGTACTAGTAGACAAACATAAGTAAACAAATAGTATGGAGGGACGTCCCCACCACAGGTGAAAAATGGAAGCCAAAAATTGATGTGTTTATTGGGAGGATCAGAAGCTGCAAAAGGGTATGTTTTAGTGAAAGAGTAGAAGGCATGGGAATGGGATAAAGGCAAACGTCACCACAATATATTAATGGTAATCACTTTCCATTCACCCATTTTCATAATTTCTTCTACTTACCTTTCATCTGCACACACCCATGTAGGGCCGGTCCTGTAATTTTTGAGGCGGTGAACTTTGAAAATTGGGCCCCTCAGAATCAACGTAAATGCAAAACTCAACAGTATATTATGAACAGTAGGGAACAAACAAATATAAATAACAAAAGATTTATACTATAAAATAACAAAACCGACAAGAATTCAAACAATCGGTTAAATACTATTCGTCTTGCTGTTTTAGAGGCAAAAACATTAATCATTCATATAAGCCGACCACGCCACAATTATATTAGCCGACAAGGCTTCAAACATTTTCAATATATTCAATATCAAGTTAGAGAAACCATTGCTTACTTGAGAAGTGGGATTTTGACGAAAATTATGGAATCACACCATTAAGAATCCCACCATCACATCTCACAAGCCTGAAAACAAAATTTCACATTAACCACGATACCAATACAATCTCTTAAGCTATGAAATTTATCCTTTTCAAATCACTGTATGAAAATGGATCTCCAAAATCACTATATGAAAATGCTCAATTCTAATTTACTCAAGTTTCCATCATTTGGTTACAATTTGAACCGATATACCAATCAAACCATCATTATGTACCTATGTGGAACTTGTTGTTACAAGTTAAGCTATTTTTTTAACCATGAAGCTCAATTCCAGCATTTTTTCAACCATTTTTTCCAAGTTAAGCTATAGAACATGTTGTTACGAGTCCACAACTCAACTAAAAATGGGCTCCTTTACTTCCTGTTAGAATTCAATTACAGATAAAAAAAAAAAAGCATTAACCCTGTATCCATTCATGGGAAAACTTCCTTGAGAAATAGAGCAAATACCTATGGGCACGGTTGCTGCAAGATTGACATTTGTGCAGCATATTTCCTATATAAATCAAATAATTTTGATTAGTGAAAACAAAAAGTTGGGGTCTACGGCAAAAATCAACACTTGAAAGAAGAAACTTTTATTGATAAAAGTAAATTATTTCACAAATCAAACCTTGTGATTGGCCTATGTGCTTGAATTAGAAGATTCTTATCACAAATCCTATTTGTTTTGCCGCTTCTGCGTAACCAGAAAAATATGACCCAATTATTTTCCTCTTCAAAAGCATTCTGAAGAAATAAAAAAAAAAGAGAGAGACATGAAGAATGTTAAATTAAAGAGTCGAGATTTACTTCGATAAGCCTCTTTTGTTAACAACACGGGGATATGGAACTCCCACTAAATTCTGACTAATCGAACTCAAAGCCATTCTATAGTTCTATTGGGTCTCACCTCCATTCCAAACTTTCTGTCAGTAATTACATGAACTATTTTTCAAAGAACTCAAAACTACCTCCCAATAATCAATTAACCTCGATTAGCACAATAACAAAAGCCATTAACAGAGTAACAGATCCCAACAAATAAGAACTTTTCTCACAAACCAATTTCCCTACCCAATAAAATAAAACAAAAACCACTCCATTATGAAACATTCATCATTAATGTTCAATTTATTCACTCCAATTCAATAATCCAATTAACTAAAGAACAATATCTTTCAACTTAAAATAAATATATGAAAAACAAAATGCAAATTTACCAGAATGGAAGGACTGAAACTGATTGGAAGGCCAAAAGTTGTGATTTTTATTATTGCGAAACAAAACATTGAGACAGTATGACTTGGATCTTGGAGGATGCCGGACGCAGCTCAGACGGAAGTGGATCGTCGTTGCCTTTATTGATTTTGTTGAGTTAAGTTTTAAAAAAAAACACCAAAAATGAGGTCCCCTTCAATTTTGGGCCCAAGGCCATGGCCTCATTGCAAAATTGGCCCTGCCCACAACCCATGAAGAGGAGAACAGGGCTTCTGTCTTTATGAGCCATGGAAACCATAACATCTGTGCACTGTGAATCATCAAGAGATACAAGCCCAATAGCTTTCATTTTCTCTACTAAGGTGGTAAAAACTCTTGCCACCTTCAGATTCTTTGTCACCCTTTCAAATCTCTGCTCTCTTTATCAACAAAAAGCAAAAAACAAGGATAAATTAGCTTATTTATTACTAGAAAAGCACAAAAAATTACTAAAATTTATATCATTGTTCCCAGTTAGTGGAAACTATTAATTTGGTGACCTAGAATTTTTAAAAGTTGTTAAGAATGCATGCACTAATCTGTTGTTGCTCAGGGACTAGGGTATAGAATTTTAACTAACTTGCACTTCTGGTCCCCAACATATTGTCCGTACTGCTAGTTGGTCTTCAGCCTTTAAAATGAAGCAAGTTAATCTTGGACATATGGTTGCAGAATCAGTCCTCAACAGCCAAAGTAGTCCAAATCTTTGTGACATTGACATATAACACTTTACAATGCTTGATTTTGTTTCCCAACTTGAGTTTGTGCCTGAAACTTCTTAAGTGATGCACGTTTTTATGATGACCAACTTCATTCTAACGGTTGGGTACCACCTACTATCGACAATATGATAAGGATAAAGTTGCACCTTTTCCCTAGAAATTATATGGTGCATGGTGACCTTTTTAGGGTTAACTCTCTAGGAACAAAGTCCTGAGCGAATGGTTTATTCTAAGCAAATCATACGTTTTCAATTTCTATGTACAAAAAAATAGATCTACCCAGTGGCTGCCATGACAATGTGTTTAAGATTCTTTTTTGGCTCAGATTCAGCACTCAGCACCTGAAATAATACATAAAATCACGTCAAGATTTCCCTAATCAACAAAATTTATATTAAACGAGTCCTTAATTTGTATCTAAAATAATTAACAGTATATTGAATGTGTATATGTATTACCTGACTGATCATATGAGAAGCATGTTTCCAATGGAATGCAAAGTAACTAAGAATACATCTCTCTAACTCTTCTACCAATTTTATAAAGAGAGAATCAGCGTCCGGTTCACCAGCAAAAAAGACATATATGTCATATTCACAAATCACATCCATCAGCTTTTTTAATATAATCAAAAGCTAATTTGCACAGGTTTGGACATTCTCTTCTATCACTGAATCCCATTTGTCTGGCTGGTGCACACGTATAGTGAGTGTGAAAAAAGAAACACAAAATACACTAAGAAAGAACCAAATAACATTAACAAGGCATGTCTCCACTCGTGCGGAAGATGCGTATAATGCACCAGATCCTGCATAGAATCGAGAAGGGATTTGATGTGATTTACCTACATAATGGAAGAACCATTCCAAGTTTCACAACTTGGCCAATATCTGAAACTTTTATCGGAGGCACGATTCTTTGATCCCTTATTTTCTTTAGCCGATAATGCATTGCTGCAGCAAGTACTAATCCAATGGAAGAGGCTAAAAGGATCTCTGTATATGCGTCATGGGAAAACTTTTAATCATTGATCATGCAATGCATAAATATACAACAACAACGGAAAACTAAGCTTTATTTCAATAAATTTGGGGCTTGATGCATGAATCCTGCTTTACCATATATGTGTGTATGTATGATATACAACATGCACACACACTTACCTTTCTGCATTTCTTGGCTTTCAATGGTGAAGAGATAATATTTTCTTGTAAATTTGAAGATTTGTATGTATGTATTTTCACTAAAATCTGCTCAGGGAAAAAGAGGATTTGCATAGATTCGGTGTGTTCAGATTGAAACTGGAGAGGAATTCTAGGGATTTTGAATACAAATTATATTTATTTAAATATATTGAGGTCTTGCAATGTGCCTATTTTTTTATTTTTTTCATTATTTTTAGGGAACTAAGCTTATAAGTTTGTGTCCACTCAAACTTAACTTCCAATAGCTATATATTAGGCCTAAGAATTATGCGGTAAATTAGATATAAAATTGGTCATTTTCATTTGCAGTATTTGAAGTTAAATAATTAAAAAAAATAAAGATATGATATTAAGGTGATACATTAAGGATGTTTGTAAAACCAATCCGAAAAGCAACTGTATTAGCACTAGCCGCAACAATTCAATTATTATACAATTATTTGTATAACCAATCACTTTTAACTCAAATTTTAATCAATTTATATATTATATATTATTGTTGTATTATCATCATTAACATCAGAAACATTATCAAATGTACTCTCAATCAAAAGATTAGTTTAAAGGTAAAAACCCCTAATCTAGTTTCTTTTGAATGTTAATATCCATGTAATTTTGAATTCATTTTGTCTTTTGTGTAGTCTCCGACATATTTACAAACATTAAAAAAGTACATTCTTATTAGAGTAATACTATTTGCAGTCAGCTTACAATTGTAATAACATATGTGAAAGTTAGTGATTTGGTGCATTAATGTGGTAATATTTTAATAGGCTTATTAGCACAAAATATCCATACGTTTGATCTTTAGTTTGCAAAACGTCACTACGTTTAAACTTTTTGCATTTTCACGTTTCATTGTGGAAAACGTCATTTTCATCAATTTTTATCCAATTTCTCAATTAAAATTTTTTAATAGCAAATATACCCTCCTATTTAAACAAGACAAAAAGAAAAGAAAATGAAAATAAAGAACAAATTGCAATCATACTCCCAATTTTTTTTAAAAAGGTACAAATAAATTTCAAATATATTAAATTAAAAAGTTAAAAAAAAAACAATTATCTTCTTCTTTCCCACCCCCACCCCCACCCACACCTACACCTGCCCCTCCCCCTTACCACTAGCACTCTCACCAAACCATCTAAATCCATATAACAAGCACCTTTGTCTTGACCATCCTTCCTCTTCAGCTCCTTCTCCACACTCTCTTTTACCTTATACGAATCCACCACTTCTAAAGCGCTCTCCAAAGCAGCCTTGCTTAGCTCCGAGGATGAAGCTGTTTTATGCTCCTAGACTTGTCTACAGTACATAAATCCCAAACAATCACATGTCAATTTCCCATTAAAACTATCACATCATCTATCTCCATACTTATGGGGAAAATCATTCATTCACTCGCCAATTCCTGAGTTTATTTCCCGTCAAACTTGTTTACTACAATAAATTTTGCTACATTTGCTCGTTGCTGGTTATTTAACAACCGAATTTCACACAGAAGCTCAAAGAATCTGATGAGAACCACATAACAATTGTAGCTACGCAACCTACAACGAGATTAGAACCAATCCAAGAAAACCAACTAATCTAGGTTTTGGATTCGACCCAAGACTTATGAATCAAGTAACTAACACAAACATCGATAATATGTTGACCTCTTGATCACATGTGTAATGAATCTAGCCCTGTTGTTTGGACGCTACAAGAACTCGATTATTGATAAGTTCGACGTTTGCTCAATGAAGAACAAGGTTGAAAGCTTAAAAGTCTCGCAAGATTTAGTCTCAATTAACAATGAAGTCTAATGTTTACAATGAATAAAAATAAGTATTTATACTAAACCCTAAAAACTAGGTAAAAAATGGAATTAACTCGCCAAAATAGCAAAAGTTCTTAATCTAATAGAATTCTAACAAAATAAGAAATTTGCGAAAAAGGGGAAAATTCGCCACATGGTATATTTGGTCGCGGCCGCATGGAACAACAAAAAAAAAACTCTTTTGAGTTTCGGTATATGCCTTCGCGGTCGTAAGTCTATTATGTCTATGCGGCCGCATAGGCGTAAATTTCAGTCTTGCTTTTTTCTGTCTCGATCGCATGATCCATTGGACTTCCGACCTCGACCTCAACATGGAACTTGCTCCTTATGAATGACATACCATCAGCCATAGCTTGAACAAGCAATGTCATCACCTCTTTCACTCGTTTAGCTCTCGATCGAGTCATCGGTCCTTCCTACACTATCAACGGATCCTTCCCCGAGCTTGTCCTCGTTGTAATGGCACCTTGGATCACATCAGAATCCTGGGGGATTAAAATAAGCCACATTATCTGGATTCGTAGATGGACTAAGGGACTCCTTAACCTGGGCTGCAACAACGAGGCAATTCCGTTCACGAGACAAAATCCGAGTAATTTCCTCAAGAATAGCAGGGGTGAATCCTTATTGAGTAAGGGAATGTATCAAAGGGGCATATTCATACCAGAGAAGGGGCGGAGCCAGAAAATTATATCAGGATGGGCTGAAACTTAAAAAATTTCAAATAAACTCACGCCGCAAGAAATCGAGTTTCGGATGTTATTCTCGTGACATTCACGGTAAAAAGTATACGGATCTCAACGAAATAATAAAAAGTTTAGATATCTCACATTAAGATATTCCACTAAATTTTTGTATTTTTTTTACAAAATAGAAAATTGATGCTTGCCTTGAAACATATAAATTGACCGAAGTATGATAGAAATTGGCTCGATTTCAAGAATATACTTATATATAGATTACTTTATAAATAAATAAGTTTTAAAAAAATATATTTTTTATTGTCAATATCGAATTTGGAGTAAATTATTTATTTTGATCATAATATCATTTTTATGGTCAAAATAAGTAATTTTTTTTATAAGTATGAATAAGTAATATATGAAAACATGCGTAGAAATAAAAAAATATTACTTTTAAATTTAGAGAAATATGTAGTGTCTCTAAATATTAAAATAAGTAATTTACTTCTAGATTAATCAATGCAAATTATCTATAATAAAGTTTAATTAGTAATTATAAATAAATTTAATAAAAAATGAATTAATAGAATATCTAATTTGATAATAAAATATTCACATTTCATGAATGTCATGAAAAAAGTAATTAATAATCGTAGCGTTTTTAATACAATTTGAATAATTGAGTTGTATTTGGATTGAGATTCAAACTAGAGATGGGCTAATGTTAATATTTGGGCCAAAATTCTACAATTTCCTCTTAATGTTTTTATATGGGCTGAGGCAATTCTGGTTGTAAGAGTTGGGCTAATGCTAATATATGAACCAAATTTCAACAATTTCTTGTTAAACTTTTAATATGGTTTGGGGGACAATGCTGGGCTACAGCCCAGCAATGCTCCCCATTACCTCCGCCCATGTACCAGAGTCCCATACGATTGATAAGTATTCCCATGCGGGCATTGGTGTCAACAGAGCGATATTTTGCGAGTAAAGGGGAAATGGGTGGCCTGAATGGTTGGTATAGTTAAAGTAGTAGTTCGTTCAGTAAGTGAGGCGGAGGACCGTAGTGGATACAAAGGTAGAAGGGGGTGGTTGTGGGTTTGGTGGCGACCAGTGACTTTTAGGTATTAGGAGATTCTATTTTCTAGTCTTATTTTGTGACGAAGCCCGAGGGTGACATGCATGGATGGGGGGTGGGAGAGGGGAAAATAAAAACATGATTGTTTTCTTTTTTCTACTTTTTAATTTAATATAATTGAGATTTATTTGTACCTTTTAAAAAAAAAATTAAGAGTATGATTGTAATTTACTCTTTATTTTCCTTTATTTTTTGTTTTATTTAAATAAGAGGGTATATTTATCATTTAATAATTTTTAATTGAGAGATTTCAAAAAAATTGATGAAAATGACGTTTTTCACAATAAAATGTGAAAATACAAAAAAATAAACGTAGAAATATTTTGCACCCAAATATGAAACGGACGTCGTGGGCTAATAAACCTTTTTTTAATCTTTCTATATATAAAAAGTGGCTATTAAACGGAATATGTTGGTTTAACGGAAAAACTAACGGAATTTCTTGATTTAACGGAAAAACTAACGGAATTTCTTGTTTTTAACGAAAAATCTTTTTTCACCACCCCCTACTTTCAAAATTATAATTAAATAATAATAATGAATTAGCTTTTGATAATTCCTTCAAACTAAGATATCTTGGAGCTAACTTATCCGAATCGACTTTTTCTCGAATCTGATTTATGTATCTAATTACGATTTATCCAACGAGACCAATATTCATATATTTACGATAACTCCATCAATATCTAAATATTTGACACAAATAAAATATAATTTGATAAATGTATCATTTAGTCCATAACTTTCAAAATATTAAAATATAGTATATAAAAATTGAATTATATTTTATGAAAATTTTCGGGGTATTACACTCACCCCCTTAAAATATTTTCATTCTCGAAAATTTATCCGTCACTTACCAATACTAAGTTTAACACATGATATACATATATTATCGTAATACATATCATACTTTAGCGATAAAATGAATTACATTATTACTTAAAAAAGAGTAAAGATTTAAGTCATGCAAAAAGTTTAAGCCTCCGTTTGTTTTTTATTAAAAATCCATAAAAATGAAAAATATGACCGTTATCCATCACATCAATCTATTAATTTTGAATTTCTATCTTTTGTGTGGGGTCCAATAATAGCTATATTTTTCATTCTCGTTCTACATTAATGAGAATCAAATGGAGTCAAAGTAAACTCATCTTCTTACCCCTTAACATACCTTGAGTTTTCTGTTTGTGATTTTGGGTTGGAAATGACAGAGAGAGAATCACTTTATTTAATTATTTATCAATTACATAAACATTATATCATTAATTATTTAATTAACCCAAAAAATTACATCTTTATTAATAACAAATTAATTTTTAAACAAAACTATTAAATATAAACTAAGCAAACGTGCATTGGACGTTGCTTACACCTAATATACCTAAAATTCCGTACACAGTACCTACGCACAAATATATACGTATCAAAGAAATAGAGAAAATAATCGACCCCATTCGAAAACCCCTTCGAGTCTCGTTGGAAATGATTCGGGCAACTTCAGCAGCTTCTGCGATTTCACAAACTGCCCAAAGAGGTAAGCTTTCATCATTATTCATAAATCCATTAAAACTCAAACACGTAACGGAATACCCAACTGAAATCAAAACCAATGATGCTGTTACATCCTTTTATCAGATGCTCCAAATGCAACCTGCGCCACCTATCTCTTCAATTAACAAATTGATGGGTGCTGTTGCCAAAACCAATAATTATCAAGACGTGATTTTTATGTACCGTAGGGTGGTTGAAGTTGATTTAATGCCCGATTATATTACACTGAATATTTTGCTCAATTGTTATTGTAGCATGAAAAACGTTGCTCTTGGTTTTTCTGTTCTGGGTGGGATTTTCAAGAGGGGATATAGTCCAGATATCGTTACTTTTACTTCCTTGATTAAAGGGCTGTTTATGGAAGATAAGGTAGATGATGCAGTTATGTTGTTCGATAAAATTATTGGAATGAGATTTAAACCAAGTATCTGGACTTGGGGAACTTTGATTAAGGGGTTATGTAGGAGTGGAAAAGCAGAGGTGGCTCTTCGTTTGCATAAAGAGGCAGGGAAATGGAATGGAAGGTCTGATTTAAGATTTAGGCCTGATTTAATATGTTATGCCACACTTATTCATGGCCTTTGTAAAGAGGGATCGTTGAACAAGGGTAAACAGTTATTTTTAGAGATGAAGGATAAAGGAATCATGCCTAACTTGATTACATATAGTGGTTTAATTCATGGTTTCTGTGAGGCTGGTGAGTGGGAGGAGGCAAAGCATTTCTTCATTGAAATGCTGGATCAAGGCATTCGTCCTAATGTGATAGTGTTTAATATCTTGATACACACGCTTTGTAAGGAGGGGAAGACCAATGAAGCAAATGGGTTGTTTAACTTGATGATTCAGAGAGGTGAAGAGCCCAATTCTTATATATATAACGCATTGATGGAAGGGTTTTGCCTACAGAATAGGATCGTTGATGCGAGGAAGTTGTTTGTTTTGATGGCAGATAGAGGCCACAAGCAAGGTGTTGTAAGCTATAATGTGTTGATTAATGGTTATTGCAAAAGTCAGAAATTAGAAGAGGCAATTAGGCTTTTCAAAGACATGGTTTGTGGAGAACACAAGCCAAATGTAATTACATTCAACACTTTGTTGACTGGTCTATTTCACCTTGGTAACGTTGAGGATGCACATGCACTTTTTCAACAGATGAAAGTCCACAGAGTGACTCCAAATTCTACTACTTACGGTATATTAATTGATGGATTTTGCAAAAACAACTGTCTTGAAAAGGCAATGGAGCTGTTTCACACTTTAGAAAGATCTGGGTTTGATTTTGACATAGATATCTATAATTGCATCCTTGATGGATTGTGTGGATCAGGAAAGCTTGACATTGCTAGTGTGCTCTTTGAGAAGTTATCCAAGAAGGGCTTGGTACCAACAGTTGTTACATATACCATCATGATTCATGGACTTTGTAGAGTTGGAAAAATGGAGGAGGCAAATAAATTTTTTTTGAAGATGGAAAAGGAAGGTTGTGCACCCGATGTGATCACTTTTAACACACTTATGCGAGGATTTCACATATATAATGAGGCCCCAAAAGTGGTTGAACTTCTTCAAAAAATGGCCGAGAGAAAAATTTTGCCTGATGCATCCACTTTTTCTTTAGTTATAGATTTATTGTCAAAAGATACAAATTATTCGAAATATATGAGTCTGATACCAAAATTTCCTAACCAAGGTTGACTCAAAAATAAGATGCTACAACTATCACCACGAGCATTTTATCCCGCCACTGGTGTGAAAGGTGTATCAACTTCAAGTTGCCAACCAGAAGTTAGGGAATAGAATTGAAATCTCCCCAAGTAGGATTAAAACTACTAAAAATAATGGACCCACCGATTTGGTGTTTAATGAATATCAAAGTTTGGCCCGTTGCACAGTACTGGAAGGCAAGTTTGATGGCTTTCCATTGTTGACGCTCCTTTAGATTTATCAGTGTGTGAATCTCTCTATATGTTGCTTTCTTAACTTTTGAGCTACATTGCCTCCAAAAACTTTCTGAAATGAACAGAGAGTTCCACCTCATATCTGTTTTGTGTAAAATTTTGAGACTTGTTGGTAGTATTTTATGATATTTTTGATATGACTAGCAGCAGGTTGCCTGTATGTTAATAACTGGAGTTGCATGTTATGCATTATGAACAGCTGCTACTACATAAAGTAATTATTTTTTAAGCAAAGCCATTGTGTTTTGGCTAATTTCTATTAGCTGAATTGTCTTTGCAGATGCAAGGTGGTGAAATTGGTCGTTATGAAAACAGAAACCTATGTTAATAATCGGAGTTGCATGTTATGCATTATGAACAACTGCTACTACTTAAAAGTAATAAATTTTAAGCAAATCCACATTCATTTGTGTTTTGGTTAATTTCTATTATCTGAATTGTCTTTGCATATGCATGGTGGTAAAATGGGTCGTTAAAAGAACAGAAATCCGTTTTCCGATTTGCCAAATATTGTCCTATGACACAGAAGACTCTGAAGACTGAAAGAGACCTAAGTGGAACTCAACTGGTCATCACCACCCAACGGAGCTTGGCATTCTACTATATAGATTTGATAAAAATATCCTGCTACTTAGGATCACACATGCGTTGATACTGAACTGAAGTATCTCCATTGAAGGTAAAATGACCAATTATGCAGTTATCACCAAAGTTTTGCAAATATGGTACCTAATATTTCGTTTATTATGCTTCTGCTGGCCGTATTTTAGATTTTAGCTGTCTGCATACTGTATAGATTGCTTTATGCTACTTTATCATTTGAAACCTCGGCCAATCAGTTGGTTGTATTGATTTCACTTTGTGGTGAGGTTCAAATGTCTTGGAAAATTCAATTCAACACAATTTAAATACTTGTGGAATAGTATAACCCCAGGTGGTCCACAACTCTCATCCTATCTCAACAAATAATAAACGAAAAAAAATAAAATCAGATGTGCACCTTACATCATGTTTTCCCATTATTGTTACAACTACCAAGGCATACTTTTAATAAGCTATAAGACAATGCAATTAGGTATTCCCAGTGCAATAAACTATGTATTATAATTTTAACTGCACAAGAGAGGTAAATATAGTGTGGAGGTAAACTAAGATGCCGAAAATTTCAATGACGTAGTGGTGGTTATGAGTAGCAAATGATTGGTGAAAACACACACTCTCTCTCTAATATTTGTACAGTTTTTGAAGTCTGGTATGTCTTTAAGATGACCATTTCTTGTAGTTGTAATGCCAAACATGATCTATAATTTGAATTGAGCTTTATTTAAGCGACCCAAATTTTTTGAGCCATCATATGATATTAAGCCCCTGTTTGACAATCATTATTTGAAAACTTTTTTTTACGTATTCATTTTTAACCACACATTTATTCATTAATTTTGGCCATCAATTCAAACATTTCCTTGTCTTCCCATTGGGAACTGTTATTCTAAAGCAAGGGCACCGACTTTTTGTAAGCTACATGTTTGTGTTGGTGGAATTTTCTAGGAAGAGTATAGTTTGTTGTGCTCAAACTTTCTGTGTTTTCTTAGTCGATTCGATTTCTTGCATGCACTGTGCAGCATTTTTTGAAAAATATGTAACAATTTGGTTAAATTTCTATCTTGGTGCAGTGGAATTTGTTGAAGTATGGGGAAAACTAGGCTGCAGCAAAGTAGTTTTCAAGTGATTCGACTGCTGCCTAGACCTATAGTGTTACTGTGTTCAAATGTGAAATTCCCAAATTTTGTGAAATGTTATGACCGAAGTGCAAAACAAAATTTGTTTGAGAGATGTAAAATCGGATCAACTGGAAAGGAGTTTAAGATAGTGTAGACAATTTTGTGGGGATTATATTTTTCCTAAGCACTTAGTTAATGAAGGGTACATGCCTTAGCATTTTGATCCTAGGAACAAAGTTTTCTTGCTGTGAAGTGAAATTTATATAATTAACCTTATTGTTACATATATTTCTATCAGATATTCCATTTGCTTCCACTAACACTGCAAGATTGTATTTACTTAAAAATAAAATGATCCACCTAAACCTAGCTAATTTGCATTTTGAATCATACACGGGCCATGAAGTTGACTTTAGAGAACGTGTGGTTAAAAAATAGGAAAATGTTTTGAATTTACGTGCAGAATATTTTATTGTGCGAATATGTGGTTGAAAATGAGTACATAGAAAAAAGAGTTTGAAAAGTATGGTTTTCAACTAGGGGCTAAATTTAAGATGGGCTTGTGGATGTGTTTCATGGATTGCCTAGTTGTAATGTCTATTATGTAGCTCTCCTCCACATGAAGGAACATTGTAATGCTTATGCTTGCATGTCTGTGGTTCTGAATGCTCCATAGCTGGGAGTATCATCAACCATTAGAAGTTAAAAGTAATAGTAAGAGGAGGTTTAGATTTTTATAATTATATTCAGTTACTGCAATAAATTATCTTTTTCAGAGGTGAAGGAAACAACCAACAACTGAAGTTTGAGGAGACTAGAAAGGGGAATGATACCAGTTCCTAATTTTCTGAAGAAAATGGAAATTTAGTGTATTAGACTGTAGTATCTGCAACAGTATGCGTAAACTATCATAGCGCTAGTTTGCATGTTTTCCATTTTGTAAGTTCTTTCTGGGTTTTCTTATTTCTCAGGGTCAAGTGGCCTTTTTATGATGCTTGATGAGATTTTTTTTTTTATAGATAATGAGGAAATTTCATAAAACAAAAAGAATACACATGAAGTTTATTATCATTTTAAACAAGAAAGAAAAGATATGAAGTTAGGCAGCCCCTCTATAAGATTGCTAGTCGCTGCATTAAACCAAGTATACAAAGTCAGAAAAATAATTCTCTAAACTGCTATGTGGTCCGTATTTGGTCTTCAAAGTATCGATTGTGCTTGATGAACATTTTATTTGAGAGAATCATTCATCATTAATGTAATTCCATATCCACTGATTGACAACAGGTACAGTAAGAGAACTTTAACATGACTTGTGGTTCTGCTTTTAATTTACAATCTAACGTTAGATAAGTGCTTCTTCCCTCTCTTGGCAGTTAAATTGCATTTCAACGTTACAACTTGAGCTTGCAAGGAAATTATCTGTTAAGGATTACCATTCCACATGTATAATTTTTAAGTTGCAAATTACACCCCACTTTACAATCATGTTATAAGCGAAATCCTCGTACATTATAATGAACTTATAATTGAAGTCATCTTTCAGTAATTCTCTTTTTCATACTTCTTTTCTTTGGCTAAATGGTATGCACTTTTTATGCATGGTGCACCTGTTCTGTTCTCTATTGATAAGTGCTTTATGTATTAGGTACGATACCTGATCCTCCTTTCTCAAGCTTTTGCTGTTTTGATAAATGAGAACTTTCCAAGAGTTGTAAGTGTTAGCGCGCAACCAGCCAACTATTAATCTTGGTTGCGACCATTATCTTGCAGTAACCTACTAACAGAATTTGGTACTCATGATCCATGTGAAATATGCTCCCTTTTCTCTTGAAATAAGCATCAGCCTCGACTACTTTCAAGTCCCTGCATATTTATCATACATGGTCCCCCCTTCAACTTCAGCTGGTAAACTAGAAAGAGTGGTTGCTTGTCTCCCCATTTACATGCCCACCATATAAGCACTGGTAGAAAATATAACAAATTTAAGTTGGCATAGTGACAGTAAATACAGTTCAGTATAGAAAAAATGACGCATCAAAGATAACTGGACGAGTTTCATATACCTTTACAAACTGAAGGAAGAGGGAAAACTTAATAATCTTCAGTTTTTGTAGAATGGCTTTCTGTCAAAACAAATGAAAGTTCAGATATTGTTGCAGATCCCTCACATTTGTATTCCACACTGACTAGTTGACCTCTTGGAGATAGACATAGAAAGACCCAAAGACATTTTTGATAGAAGTTGACGGAAGATGCTTACAATTTTCTCCTTAGGTCACTGGTTTTGCAGGTTGGAACTATCATCACTACTCCTATAAAAGAGTGATACCAAATTCACTGTTCATTTTTGAACACTCCTTTTCACACCTATCCAGATTTCACTGTTCATGAACCAGTTTGACCTAAACGACGTCGTTTTTGTTCTAAATATCTTCCAATAAAATGCCTTTTGCTCCCTCTCTCTTCACACACGTTCTCTGCTTTCCTTCTCTTAAAAATGTTCCACATTTTTTCTTGGACCTTGCGATGGTTTAGAGATAGAATGGAGGTGGAATCTACGGTCGAAGGTGGTGGAGAAGTGGCTGGAGGGACCCAACGTGCTGGTCAACCTTGAGAAAGCCAAGGAGATGCTGCTTTCAAATTCACGAGGAAGGTGGGGAAATTTTTGTGAGTCCACTGAATATGAATAGACCCTTCACAACGATGAAGGCACTGGATATGGGATGGTCATTTTTGATATTATTGAAAAGTTTGAATGATTGATTAGGGTTCTTGATCAAAGGGTTAGGGTTTATGGAATTGAGCTCCCAGTTGATGTTCATACAAAAGAGGGCTCTGTTGTTATTGGAATTTTTTATGCCGCTTGTGTCAACAATGATTATGGTACTCTTGAAATTTTCCAAGATCCCTTCTGCATTTTGTTTATTACCTATCTTCCTTTATGAGATTCGGTTTTATTGGGAACTGATGGTGCTCTTACCTGTTTTGTGATGATTTATTGTCCAATTTTGCCATCTAATCTTTGATTCTTTACCACACATTTAACTTGTTTATCATATTTTACTGAGTAGATTAAAAGTCAAGATTTTGAGTTTTGGATTCTATTAATCTTATTTTGCTGAAGAACAAAGCTCAAAGCAATTCCTGTTTGTGTGCATTAGATAAAGTGTAAATTAAGTACCTTTCAAATTTATACTAATGCTTACTTATCAAGCTCAATGATGTGGTTAAAGTTATTGTCTTGATACTTTTTTATGATTTATGTTTGTTTGATCCAACTATTTCGCTGAAGAACACGAGGATGATTAAAAAGGGGAACCGAGCTACAGATGTTGCAAATGATAGTATGATAGAAACGCTTATAGTTCAGTCTGAAGATCTTGTCCAAGTTGTTGCCAAGGCATGTCAATGTGCTTTTGTAAATTTAATTTTCGATTCATGATAGATTAAAACCTACTATTCCTGTAATAAATTATAGCCTGTATTTAGGAAGTTCTTATTCCTTCAACCGGAGTTTCGGAATGTGTAAGGAGAGCTGGTTTAGAGGATATTGCAGGCATTAATGAATGTTTGGAGAGGAAGGCTAAAGCTAACGAGACCAATGGAGATAACAAGCACGGAAGTGAGACAAGGCACCATATGCAACAGATTATCCTGTATTTAATTAGCTGACAGGTAATTACCACACGAGCATTGTCATTATGCGACTTGGTATTGGTTGATAGTCATACACCGACTTCAATATGTCATCTTCGATGAGGCTCTATGCTTGTTGCTGGAGACATTATATTGTTCAAAACATGGCAATTTTATGTCAAAAATTGGTAGGAACATTTTCTTAAATTCCAATTTACATGCAGGTTAGTCTACTCAGAGAAATTTTTTCATTTGATGTCATAAGTTTTGTTCTAGGTAAAGTCTATTACTATACTATTTTACTAATGTCATAATCTTTGCAGATTTGAAAATCTCTATATAAGGCGTGTTTTCATTTCAATATGTTGTCTTTACATATACAGGAAGAATGTCTATTTTAGGTTTAAGTACCTAGACAAGTTGGATAAAACATGTATTATTTGTCTCTTTTTTTTCCTTGTAACTTGATTGTCCTTATTTCACATGTAGAAGCATTTCTTGTACTACTCTCTGTTAGAAACATTTATAGTACATGAATATTACTTTGTGTCTATATCTTGAGGTTTAATCTCTGTCATCTAAAGTGACTTGGATGCCGCAACTCATGACTTCATGGTCTATAAATAATTGGCATGGAAAAACTATATTTTTGGAAACTTTCTAGAAGAGTATTTTAAGTTGGCATATATGATTTATATCAGCAATATTGATGCAGTAATATTATTTTTAATTTCTTTTATTGTTTTGTTGAAAATTGAAGCTTATGCGTGACTAATGATATAGTGAGGCTTTTATCTTGTGAGATGAGAATTACTCTTATGCATTGTGGTAAACCTTATTGGGTTTTGGTTAGAAGACTATTGGTACCAAGAAAGGAGCAAGCCCAATTTTTGAGAAGGTTTACGACTCTGGTACCCCCGCTTCATGTGGTTGATATAGATATCTCCTTAAATAATTTGGTTGCTGATGTACGAAAAATTGGAGCAACTTGTATTGGGGAGAGTTTCATATGAGTTTAGGAAGAACTATTTGATTCGACTACATCAGTGGGATTCCATGGCTAGAATGCTTCGCCAAAAGCTCCATTCCCAGAGGAGGTCATAATTCATAATATTCGAAACTTGATATTGTCTGGTTGCATTTTTTTAGGTGGTGGTTGTTTGAGCTTCATGATTTTTATAGATTAATGGTTGTTAAAATGGACATAGGTATTGGATTGATTTCAATAAATGAGAAGTTTTCGTCAATGATGATTGTGCCAGAATATTTCTTTCAGTGGAAGTTATGTTTAACTCAATAACTATCGGTATAGTAAGTGCTTCTATCCTGTTTTTATTAGTGGTCTCAAAAATACATTTTCTTAATTTCTTTGTAATCTTAAGATACTTCAAAACTGTATTTTATTTGTAAATTCACATGTAAATTTACCTTGTTAAATAAAGTTTATTTTGTTCATCTCATTCAACTAAAATATCACCTATCAATCCTTAAAATTCAATACGCTAATGTTACCATAAAAATAACACAGTCCGTGCATTGCACGGGCAGATGACTAGTTTCTTATAAAAGAAGCCATTTGTCACCATTTCTTTCTAGTAATCTTCCATCAGACAGCTGATGCAAATGGACTTACTACCATGTTAAACAAAAGCCACGAAGTATGTTCACCACCTTCATTTCTGTGAGCTAAATCACCATTTTTGGGGCCTCATGCCCTATTAGCTATGGATCGATAATAGAGTTTAATATGATTAATCTAACATGAGAAAACCGCAACTCCTTATATTTCTTGGCTATTTAGAAGATGTCTTTTCTCCTTCGATACTCAAGATTTAGAAGATAAAAATTCCTCATCTCTTGAATTTATGACCTTCAGGATTGGTGATCCAAGCAGGCTTCATGCTATGGTTGAATAACTATAGTTCTTCTTAGTTTCAAACAGCTTTGGTGATCAATAGTCTCAAATTGCATTCCGACAAAGTTGACATTCAAGTAATTGGAGGAGAAACCTTATTAACATGCTTCCCCTCAAAACTTTCAGTCATTTTAAGACATGGAAGTGGAAAAAATTCTTTTGCAATTTCTTTTTTGTGTTGCATTAATCTATCCATGATTCTCTATATGAGCTTCCCAGCCAATTTTGAGTCACTAGCACATTATTCTCTTACCATAAGAGTCTAAACAAATTAACAATAGAAGATACGCTAAATGTGATTAGTGGATGAATAAGTTACTTACCAGATCAAATTTACATCTCAAAACACATGCTAACATTTTTTGTTCTGACTGCAACCACTTGCACTGTCAACTTCATCCTGCTTACACATTTATTTATGTTATATTAGATCAAACTTGTACTCCAACTCTTTTCTCGAATACATTCAACATTATACAAGTTTGAAGCAAGCAATTGTTCTTCATCTTTTAGCTGCTTGTCGTAATTCAGGAGTGTGTTTGTGAAGTTGAATCGTTTTTCTTTTTCTCCCTTTTGTTTGGTGAGGTTGAGAGGCATATGATTATGGGGACGCGGTGTTCGCTTGTCATAAGGATTGTTCGGCACTTCTTTGAAAAATTGCTTGTCCAAGTTAAGTTGTATCCGACAATCTTGTCCGTGCTTCCTAGGATGGAGCCATAAAACTGGATAAATTTGCAAATTTCAGGAAGTGGGTTTATTGAATTAAAGTTCAATTGTTTGATTTGAGCAACATTCATTAATTGACAACAAATGTCTTTATCAAATATTTGCATTAAGATTCAACTTTTTCTTCGTATGGTTAATGCAATTATGTATAGTTCTTGAGGCTGTACATAAGCTTGATCTACTATCTAGATTCTTCAAAGAGAAATGGTTGGTCATAATTATGAGAATTTAACAGAAGAGGTAATTGCACTATCAAGAACCACGTCAGCTCTGAGTTGATATCACCTTCAGTGTATTCCTAATGCCTATAACAATTCAGGTTATTGTGCTTTCTGTCATGAGTTACATGGATATAATTGTATGTTATCTGTGCAACTGTTTAGAAAGGGGAAAGTTTTGTCTTTGTATGTCCATAGAAGCATTTGCCATGGCCATATAACTTAAGGACAGATTAATGAAACAAACAATAGAAGTGAAGAAAAAGGAAGCTTAAGGGAAAGCTCAAGGTAAGTTTTGTGCTCATCATAAAAATTGGTTTGTTAACTTAAATATGAACTGCTTAGGCGAGTCAGCTGCTCAGAAAGCAATTGAGGAATATAGACCGTGGATAACAAGATACTGAACATCTTTTTATAACATTTCAGTTAATTTTCTGTGTTAATTCTAATTTCAATTTTATTTTTCCACTGATGGTGTTCTGTTTTGAGCAATCGCTAAAGATGCCCACAACCTTCCCTTTACCATGCATAGAACTTTTTAAGATTGTGAAGTTTAAAAAACGCCTTAGGATTTTGCTCCTAACTTTTACAGTCTCGCATGGATGAATGCCTGTAAGTTTCTATTTTCATATGTTCAAAGCATGGACAAGAAATTGCATATTTTCAAATTATACCTTCCCGATCTTTTCATGTTAAAAAGTGAAGTCAGAGTTTAGTGTAAAACTCAAATAATTGATCTCTCGGTTGAAAACCGTTCCAAATTTTAATTCCCACAGATCCACACTCCCTTATACATGCATAATGAGAAACGAGAAGAAATGGGAAATTGCAGTTGTCAGGATCTCAAATCACTCTCTCAATCTTTCAACTTTCTAAATGGAATACTTCAGCTCTTTCTGGATGCTCAGCCTCGAAGGTGACAGAACAATGTATTTCCATACCGAGCCTGTTTCAAAAGCAGGATTTGGTCGTCTATAGAGTTCAAATATGGAATCTGTTGTGTCATTCAACCTGCCTACCTTTTCCAAACAACTTATCTCATCTGGGTCAACCAACAAAGTCTTGTCTTTGTCTTTCCATCCTATTAACTTCACAATCACAGCCATGATAGTATCTAATATATTCGAAGAAAACACAAACAGATCGATAGATGTTGCAAAGGAAAAATGAATGTTTTGATTTAAGCTAATGATACCTTAGGAGGGCCTTCTAATGCATTGGTGGAGTAGAGTCTAGCATTGTCTACTAATTGGTAGTATGTCGTAAATGCATCTGCAAATCTCGTGTGATTTTAGCTGTGAGTTCACCCTCACTGCTCTTCTACACATGATAGCTCTCCTGTGAAAGGGAAGAAACATCATCGGTTTGCTGAATTTTTAGTTCTTACTTTTAAGACAGCTAATCAATGAAAAAAATCTTTCGTCTTTAAATATAAATGTTGAAAACAGATAGTATGATACAAAAAATTCTTTTGGAGGGAATTGTTTATTATGGATCATGTGAAAGGAAAGAAACAACTTCAGTTTGCTGAATTCTTATTTTTTTACTCTTTTAAGACAAAGCTTATCAATGAAAAATACTTCTTCTTTAAATATAAGTCCCTGTTTGGTAGCAATTAAAATCAAGATTTTAATCGGAATTAAGTTAACAATTAATTTTAACCACACATTTCATGGAGCTCACATTTTTTCAACTAAACATTTCATCAACTTTTATCAAAATCTATTAAAAATTTGATTTTAATCCTCATCAAACGGGGATAAATGTCGAACACAGATAATATTTTCTTTTTTGAGGATTTTTTTAAAATTATGATCCATTTCCCTTTTGTTCCCCTTGGGAAGTCACCAGAAGGATAAATGGTAAATCATGATGCTTTTTTACCACACTTCATTCCTATAATGAATATTTGGAAATGAGAATACTAGCAACATTTTGAGTTTGTTTGAGCCCCATTTTATTGTAAGAATCTATTTTGGAATAGTAGATTGATGGAAAATGCGTGGTTAAAAAATAAGGAAAATTATTGGGTTTGTGTGCAATATTATTTTATTGAAATAATATTATACACAAACTCATACGTGCCTTCTGGTATGATTATAGGACCCATATTTATTGGAACATATATGTATTTTTGAGAAATATGTATTCTGGTATGATTATAGGACCCATACGTGCAGGTAGTTCTCTTCAGCCCTAAAGAAGTTTGGTTTATCAGTTATTAAAGATTGTTGATGAAAGAATTTCGAAATAACCAACAAGGAAGAGAATGTTAAGTGTCAAGACCTATGATGTTTGAATTCTTCGAAATAATTGAAGTACCCATGTCGGACACGACACGACACGACACGACACGTGTATGTGATATGTGTCGGATCCTCCAAGTTTCTACCAGATACTTCGTCATTTTTGCTTCTCCTTCCTTCATTCCTTCTCTTTTCCTTTTGCTATCTATAAACCTAACATTGTCGTCGGAGAAAGTTAGCGACACTAGGTTTTACCTTCTTTTTCTTTCTTTTTTTTTTCTTTTTTTTTTCTCTCTTTGTATAGGTGGTTTAAGATTTTGTTTGTATAAAATGAAAATGAGTTCCATATAGTTACTTAGTGCTCCACTAAGTCCAAATTACAATCAAATTCCTCATTTTCTATTTTATATAACATTTAGTAATTCTCATAATTGAAAACTAAACTCCAAAATTCTGTTTTATTCGTCTTATCTCCTTATTAAATACTCATTTCCTTTATTGTGAATAATTAGTTTTAGTCTATTCAAAATGACATCCTAAATTAGTAAAAAAACTGAAGTTTGAAAGACGTACTCATGTACCCGTGTCTGAAATTTAGACTCTTTTTAGCAATGTTCCCATATCTTACATTTTAGAATATAAAAGATCCGACACTTAGATACGTACCCATGCCCGGTACCGTACCCGAGTCCGAGTATCATAGGTCAAGACTATCTTGCTAACTTTTGCTCCTGCAATGCTTATTGGAAGAAACAATTCATTGGACCCTGCCGTAAATATTAACAATATGAGCAGAGTACAATGGCTACCTATAGAAGTCCTATTGCGCTTCCTTCGTCAAATCTACCTACATTCTTGGTTGTTTATGCCATAAAATGATGGAAACTCAAGATAGAATATTTAGATAGAAAATGGTGGAAGATAGAGTGCTTATTGTGCAGGATCCATGAATGTTCTTTTTCTGCCAGTATTTTGCAAGACATTTTAGAAGTTCATGGCATGCAGAGAGGTTGATGAGAATTACAGTGTCTATTGCATATCGGTGTGACTATGGGTTCATGGTTGCTCAGGTTGAGTTTATCTGCTTTGGATTTTTGCTCGGTGAAGACCAGGAGAACACAGAGACATACCAGTTCAATAGTTTGAAGCATGTCATGATGCCCCCTAGAGCTAAGGGCTTTATAAATTACATCGGACTCTTTGAAGGCGTCTGCTTCTATCACCACTGCATTTCCTGATGCTCCTGCCCAGAATGGTTTGTTTCAATAGGGTAACAAACTACATTTTAGACCACAGGTCAAGTACTGATTCTCTGTGCAAAGTTAATTTTATCTTAACTATTCGAAATGTGATTTAATCTTTAAGCTCCATTTATCATCGTGTTTTTCTTTTGGATATTAATGTCATATTTATAATCTTACTCTTTGAGAATGTCTTTAAGCACAATATTCTTGCCAGCCCCCATCCCACCACCAGGGCCGGTCCTGTGATTTTCGAGGCCTGAGGTGAATTCTAAAAATTGGGCCCCTCAGAATCAATGTAAATGCAAAATTCAACAGTATATTATGCAACATATTGCTAACTTAAAACTGAACAGTAGGCAACAAACAAATATAAATAACAAAAGATTTATATTATAAAATAACAAAACCGACAAGAGTTCAAACAATCAGTTAAATACTATTCGTCTTGCTGTTTTAGAGGCAAAAACATTAATCATTCATATAAGCCGACCACGCCACAATTATATTAGCCGACAAGGCTTCAAACATTTTCAATAGATTCAATATCAAGTTAGAGCAAATCATTGCTTACTTGAGAAGTAGGATTTTGACAGAAAATTATGGAATCACACCATTAAGAATCCCATCATCACATCTCACAAGCCTGAAAACAAAATTTCACATTAACCACGATACCAATACAATCTCTTAAGCTATGAAAATTATCCTTTTCAAATCACTATAAGAAAATGGATCTCCAAAATCACTATATGAAAATGCTCAATTCTAATTTACTCAAGTTTCCATCATTTGGTTACAATTTGAACGGATATACCAATCAAACCATCATTATGTACCTATGTGGAACTTGTTACAAGTTAAGCTATTTTTTCAACCATGAAGCTCAATTCCAGCATTTTTTCAACCATTTTTTCAAAGTTAAGCTATAGAACATGTTGTTACGAGTCCACAACTCAACTAAAAATGGGCTCCTTTACTTCATGTTAGAATTCAATTACAGATAAAAAAAAAAAGCATTAACCCTGTATCCATTCATGGGAAAACTTCCTTGAGAAATAGAGCAAATACCTATGGGCACGATTGTTGCAAGATTGACATTTGTGCATCATATTTCCTATATAAATCAAATAATTCTGGTTAGTGAAAACAGAAAGTTGGGGTCTACGACAAAAATCAACACTTGAAAGAAGAAACTTTTATTGATACTAGTCTTTGCCCGTGCAAATGCACGGGCCGAATTTTTTTGATAGTACTGTTAGTGTATTAAATGTGTTGGAATTTCGTGAATTATATACATAATGTTTGCTATGGCTGCATTGTGATGAATTATTTTTTCTGAATATGTAAAAATGTTTACTAAGTTATATTATTTTAGGATATGAAAATATGTTCACAAGTGGATAAGGACTATTAAGTTTACATATTCCAAATTAGTGAAATCTTGAGCAATAATTAACAGTATTTCAATCAACAAATCAAGGAATCAGGATGACTTTAATCTAGTAGAATATAAGTCAAAAATATGTTTCTATAATAGTTCAATAATTTAAGCAATTAGTAACAAAAACACATTTTGCAGTCATAAGTTTAAAACAGATAGTTTTAAGTTCATAAATCCAACGTTTGAACTTTAGCTATGCTTCTTTTTCATTTGAATTGGATGGAGTTGAATACCCACTATTACTTTCCTTTTATTGATAATAGTGTTTTATTTCAATAAAAAGATCATATTTTCAAATTCATTTGAGTCAAATAAAGGTATTGACAATAGTGTTTTATTTCAATAAAAGGATCATATTTTCAAATTCATTCGAGTCAAATAAAGGTAAGATCTATACAAGTATTTTGAAAAATATTATTTATTTAGGTATGGTTTGTTTTTTATTTTTTTCATAAATTTTGTAGAGTTTAATTTGTACTATAATAAAAGCTCTAGGGAAAAAATATAAAGGATAACTACAAATTGAACTCTACAAAATCTACGGGAAAAAAAAAATTGTACCTAAATAAATAATATTTTTTATGGCCACATATATATAAAAAAAAAATTTCACTCCTGTGTGCAAATTAAAGTTTAGCTTTTTCATCAGGACAAACTAAAATTAAAATTGTAATAAAAACTTTGTTGAAAATGTAAGAAATTTAATGTATTGTAGTTGTAACTTTGGTATGCGAATTATGAATATTATTTAATGTTTTTTAGAATTTGTTTAAAGAAAAAAAAAATTCATGCACGCACATGGGAAAATATTTAAAAAGAATTTTAAATGAAAAAAATATTTCAATATGGGTTTTTGGACGATTTTGAAATTTTATTAAGGTTCATTTAAAAAAAACGTGCGTGCACGGAGACGTTTTTAAATATTTCCTGTGCGCGCACAAATTTTTTTAAATGAAAATAAATTCTAAAAAACATTAAATAATATTCATAATTCACCTACCAAAGTTACAACTACAATATATTAAATTTTTTATTACAATTTTTATTTTAATTTGTCCTATTGAAAGAGTTAGACTTTAATTTGCGCACGGGAGTGATTTTATATATATATATATATATATATATATATATATATATATATGTTTGGCCATGAAAAATATTATTTGTTTAGGTACGATTTTTTTTCCCATAGATTTTGTAGCGTTCAATTTGTAGTTATCCTTTATATTTTTTCCTTAAAGTTTTTATTATAGTACAAATTGAACTCTACAAAATCTATGAAAAAAAATAAAAAACAAATCGTACCTTATTAAATAATATTTTTCATGCCCGTGTTATTAAAAAAAAAAATTCACTCCCGTGCGCAAATTAAAGTTTAGCTCTTTCAATAGGACAAATTAAAATTAAAATTGTAATTAAAATTTTGTTGAAAATATAAGAAATCTAATGTATTGCAGTCGTAACTTTGATATGTGAATTATGAATATTATTTAATGTTTTTTAGAATTTGTTTAAAGAAAAAAAAATCGTGCACGTGATAGGAAAATATGTGAAAAGAATTTTAAATGAAAAAAATTATTTCAATATGGGTTTTTGGATGATTTTGATATTTTAATAAGGTTCATCATTAATAAAAAAAACCGTGTGCACACGGAGCAATTAAAAAAAAAGTTTTTCTTACTCCCGTACGCAAATTAAAGTTTAGCTCTTTCAATAGGACAAATTAAATTAAACATTTGTTGAAAATGTAAGAAATTTAATGTATTGTAGTTGTAACTTTGATATGTGAATTATGAATATTGTTTAATATTTTTTAGAATTTGTTTAAAGAAAAAAAAGATCGTGCACGCGATGGGAAAATATGTGAAAAGAATTTTAAATGAAAAAAATTATTAAGGTTAAAAAAATATGTGAAAATAATTTTGATATTTTAATAAGGTTAAAAAACAAATCGTGCGTGCACGGAGGGTACTCCGTGCGCACATGGTGTGTCTCCGTGCACGCACGGAGTCGTGTGTCTCCGTGCGCACACGAAGACACACAGTGTTTCCTTGCGCGCACGGAGAATTTTTTTTTTTATTATAAATATACAACTTAAAAATGAAATTTTTTTTCCACCATAATAAAATATCAAAATCATCAAAAAACACATATTGAAATAATTTTTTTTATTTAAAAAGAACATGCATTTATCCTTTTTTTTAGCAATTGGATAAACCTTTTTTTTTTGTTTCTTTTATTCTTATTTTTCATTACTTTTTGGACAGTCCAATATGTTTTCCCAGTCCTTCCATAACACGCTAACGGCTATACCATTGAAGTATAGTTTATAAGTTTTCTTAATTCAATTCATTTCCCTTTTCACTTAGAAGCTATACAGTTACTGCAAATAAATACTTTTAGTTTCATTTTTCCGTTTCATACATTTCGTACATGTTTTTTTTTTTTATGCTCTCTTTTTGAAAGCAGATTTATCTTATATTATTTAGGTACAATTTGTTTTTTATTTTTTTCATAGATTTGTAGAGTTCAATTTGTACTATAATAAAAATTTTAGGGAAGAAAATATAAAGGATAACTACAAGTTGAACACGTGCGCAAATTAAAGTTTAGCTTTTTCAATAGACAAAATAAAATTAAAATTGTAATTAAAAATTTGTTGAAAATGTAAAAAATTTTAATGTATTGTATTTGTAACTTTGGTATGTGAATTATGAATATTATTTAATATTTTTTAGAATTTGTTTAAAGAAAAAAAAATTTCAGCAATGGAAAAATATGTGAAAAGAATTTTAAATGAGAAAAATTATTTCAATGAGTTTTTGGATGATTTTGATATTTTAATAAGTCCGATAAAAAAGACGTTAAGCGACATTATTTTAAACAAAAATTCAAATATTATTATTCACCTTTATGCACCATAATTGGCTCTACCTAATAATATTCATTATAATTTTTACTAATTTTTTTTATTTTGTCTAATTCAATGCACCAAACTTGACCTAAGACTCTGAAGTGCACCACACCTGACTACTACTTATCACTCCGTGTGCACAAGGTGTGTCTCCGTGTGCGCACGGAGTGTCTCCGTTCCGTGCCCGCACGGAGTCGTGTGTGTCCGTGCGCGCACGGAGACACACGGAAATTTTGTGTTTTTTTATTTTTTATTTTTTTTAATATACAACTTAAAAACGAAATATTTTTTTCCCACCATAATAATATATCAAATTCATCAAAAAACACACATTGAAATAATTGTTTTTATTTAACAAGAACATGTATTTAACTTTTTTTTAGCAATTGAATAAAGCCTTTTTTCCCTATTTTTCATCACGTTTTGACAGTCCAATATATTTTCTCAGTCATTCCATAACACGCAAATGGCTATACCATTGAAGTATAGTTTATAAGTATTGTTAATTCAATTCATTTCCCTTTTCACTTAAAAGCTATACAGTTATTGCAAATGAATACTTTTAGTTTCATTTTTCCGTTTCATGCATTTCGTACAGGTTTAATTTGCGCATGGGAGTGAATATTTTTTTTTATATAAGGTTTAACTTCTGTCTTTTCCTTAACATTGGTTTTGAATTACGCAATAGAATCAAAATTTGCTTAAATTCCTATTAAAATTCCTATTTTTGTTGGTTCTCAATTTGTGTTCATAAATGAACTTCATTAAAAAAAAGTCGTGTTGCCATGTATGAAAAGAAAACTATGTAAATTTTTAATAGAGAAAGTAAGTTGTTGAGCGTAATAAATTAAAAGTCATTCAAGAAATTTTACATAAGTTTGAATATAGATATTAGTACAACATATCTTTAGAATAAGCAACTTTAGAGCCGAGCTTGACAAGGTAAAAATCCAAAAGGATTACTTATAGAAAAATTCATCAAAGTAAAATCACAAATGTGTGCTAGCAAATAAATTACAGTAATGAAAAAGATAAATTATGACTTAACAATGGCATTAAGTACATGGACTAACTTATGCCAATTAATTGGACAATACACACAAAACTTACTCTATTGTATCGCATAAATAACCTTTAACTTGCAATTCAAACTCTTCATTGCATCTTGTCACTTCACTAGCTTCGATGGTGAGTATTTCCATGCCACTTCTTACAACAACAATCTGCAATTATCATTGACGATAAAAGAATTTAAGTGACGCCTACTTTTTCTAGCACCCTAATTTGCAATTATTACCATAGTATCATATTCACAATACAGAGTCTAGTTAACAAAGTCATTAGTAACTCAACACGGTAGCATACACAGAAGGCTTGGCAAAAGATTCCCATGATAAAAACAATGTATAATTTCTACATCAAATGATAATATTTCAAAAGATTAATGTGTAAACATACAGATATGTAACCTTTCTAGAAACGTGAATATTTGCAAAGGAAAATCTATTTAGCATTACGGTATATGGTGCGATTTTTTTCCTCTGATAATGATCCCTTTGCTTCAGATGTTTTTGAATCAGGCTGCCTGTAAACAAAAGGGAAGGATGAGAGAATAGAATGTGTAAAAAAGTAAGGAAAGCTGAATTAATTGGTAAAATTTTAGTTGTACCAATATTAATGAGGGCGAAGATAATATTCATTAAAGCATATATCAACTGCAATCTTTTGTCTGTATGAAGCCATTCTATCTGCAGAGACAGTCTCAATTGGATAGTCTAGAATGAAGCACTCTATGTACTTGAGCAAAAAAACTCCACAGTTTGGCCTAGAGGAAAAATAGTTTGATGTTTAACATAATGGGTATAGTAAACATATAATTACGTGAAATGGATCGTTCAATACTAAGTAGTTTGTTTACTTATCCATTATTTATAGCTGGTTGATATGGCATGATTTCCAGCCGCAATGTTTTGTTAACATATTTCTCTATGTAGCGTTTGTGCTGAACAAAGTCTGGTTCTATTAATAATGAATTTGTTACGTCAATCACTGCACGTGAATGTTCCTTAATTTGGTCTGGTGTGTGGCTGTTGTTGCTACAATCGTAGACTTGAACTTTCCATTCGGGAAAATTGACCAAATATAGATACCATGTGTTTCCTGAGTATGAACACGGAATTAATAGATATCTGCAGCGTAGCCATGCTCTACCGGCTACATGTAAAATACCATTTACATAGCGTTGTAAAATGGACCCCACTTGTGCTTGGCTTGGGGTGATTGTATTTTGTCTGTCTGTGTTGGCAACAACGAATCTAGTACATTCGTGTTGGTAGTTGAAGTCCAGAATTGCATACTTTTTGGAAACGGGGGAAGGTTTATCATTGATGAGTTCTCGTAATAATGTCAACTCCAGATTAATACTCTAATAGCACAAGTAGATGTAAAGTGAATATAATATTCATGAAATTCAATGTGTTACGAAAAATAAATTGTACTAACCGCAATGGGTATATTTTGGGTTATGTCCATGATCGATTTTAGAAATTCTCGTCCATGCAAGTTGCGGCATCTATCTTCCCACAATGCACTGCAAAATATACTTTCATTTAGTTCAAAATAAATAATATTGAAATGATGCAATGGAAGAGGATAAAATAAAAATTGATTGTTTACCTTGGTTCATTTTGTTCTATCCAATCCCTAACTGTTTTGGATCTCTCTATACAATAGTCTTCCAAAAGATAGTTTGTTGATGATAATGAAGATTGTACCTTTTTTCCTTTATTTTTTGCTTCTGTTGTTTGGGCTGGAATGTTACAAGCATCTTGAGAAGTTGATGCATGCTGCACAACAAGACTTGTATGGACGGGAGCATCTTCATGAAGAGCACCTATAATAGCTTCCATGTTTGACTCCCATGCAGATAACTTGTTCAGAACATTGTTGTTTTGTTCATCAACGTAAGTTTGGACTGAACTGACGCTGTTATCAACAAGAACTTAGTAGTACGCATGTCTTGGAATTGGCTTTCTTGCCATTGTTGTTGTTAGTGGAAAAATTGGGTCTGATTGTCAAGGAGGACTTGGTAACTTTAGCTATCCTCTAAGCGCAATCCAAATCGCATTTGTTCATAATAGTCTTCTTGCCACTTTTGATGTTGATCGAAGAATTGTTGTTGGCGTTGAAGAATTGTTTCGAATTGACGATCTTGTCTATTTGACTGTTCGACAATAGTTGTCTCCTTATGCACTGTGGTCCTTATGTCGTTGCATAAGCCAAACATGTCTGACACAATATGTTGCCTGTGTGTATTCAGCATTTGCTCCATTTCTTCTCTTGTAACATAGCTGGATGTTGGAGGAGTAGAACTTGAAGCAGTTGGAAATGAAGTATCAGCAGGCGGTTGTACGGTATAGGGCTGGTGGATTTGTTCGGGTATACTGTTTAGCTCCCCAGCAACGATGCCGTCAAGTATCTGATGATAGTTGTCTTGTATCAGTGATAGGTTTGCATACCACGCTGTCTGCAATTCTTCATGTATAGGTTGTAGTATGGACTTTGCACGAATCTACAAATGCAATAAAATTGTTAAGTGGTGTGTTTAAATAATTTTTTAGAAGAAATAAATGATATTTACAAAGTTAGGCAATAATGAATGTAATGCAATATACAAAGTACCTCCTGAGTAGACAAAAATTGTCTAATTGTATTTTCTGTGACTATTTTATTTGGCCGCCACCTGTACATTCTTGGTGTTCGTATTGCTCGACTTCTAGGTCGGCCAAATTTTCGTCCAACTCGCAGGAATGCCTCGTATATCCAGTACTTATATAATTGAAAATATACATTAGCTAAGTAAAGTCTATACTAGTAAATGAATTTACATATAACAATTAGACAAACGAAGAAAAAAATAGAAAAGTACCTGAAATGCAAGGGGATATCAATGCAATGCATATTTAGATTCGACCTGTTGATTTTGCTGCATTCTTTGTACTCTTTCTAAATGAGATGCTTGTAATGACTTAAGTAGAACATTATATGCTTGTCGACCCCATGGGTATGCAAGAAAGGCATCAATATCCTCAACCATGCTTAAAGTTTTGTGGTCAATGTACCTTCCTGTGGGTTTTAAAACACATTCTACAAACATCACGAGTCCCAATTTAAATTTATCATCTTCATCTTCACACTGGCTGAATGCTTCAGAAATCATTGTCATTTTGATTCTTTTGGTACCATTGAAGTACTGATTTCTGAGTCGATCATTGTTAAATTGGAGCTGCATAGATACTTCATGGCAAGGTAATCCCGTTATGAGGCAAAACTCTTGCATACTGAATCGAGCGAGTTGATTATCTAATTTGACCCATATTTCATCGTTCTTGCCACGGTTGACAAGATGCAGTATAAATTCATGAATTATTTTACTGCTTAACTGTTGTTTTTCTTCAGCTCTATGGGAAATGCCACATATAAATGCATGGAAGTTACTTCCCATTAGATCTGCTTGTTGGTCTGCATTGATGAGTTCGATGAAATTTGTGAGGTATTGATGATTGGGATATTGGGTTATGGTAGCAGAATACCATTGGTCTGGAAAAAGTATGTGCTCCAAAGACATTGCACAGAATGTGGAAAGATCGCATTTTGTATGTGGATTTTTGACCAGATAACGAATGTTGTCTTTGCCACCAATGCTCTTGCTTCTAAAACTCAAAAGAGCTATACAAGGAAAATTTTGATTTCTTTCTTGTTGATGTTCGGCTATGTGAGGGTGAGTGAAAGGGAGAGAGTGTATTTATATAGATAATAGATAAAGAAGGTTGGTGTGGGTAGAAACCAAATTAATGTGTTGGGTAGATAAAAATAAATGTTGATAGATAAATGTTGGTAGGTTACATTTAATTATTATTGGTAGCATTGTGGTAGTTATTTGGTAAGGAATTAAATAGATTAGCACATGGCGCATGGAGAGAAAAGCCATAGCCGTGCGGGCACGAAGAGCTTCATGTCTCTCCATGCGCGCATAGAGAGTTGCCTCTCCGTGCGTGCACGGAGATACACGAAGCTCTCCATGCGCACACGGATAATTTTTCCGTGCGCGCACGGAGAGGCACGAAGAGTCTTTCCGACTCAAATTTTTCCATTCTTCTCTTATGTTATTAAATAAAAAAAAATTGATGTTAAAATGACTAAGTATTTTTTAAGATAATTTTCTATACTTTTTTGTTTTTTATTTAATAATTATAATTATATATATATTCCTAAATTAGATTTTAGTTACATAAAGTTAATATATATACTACATACAAAAATAACCATATATGAACTTTGGCTATTTTAAAAAGAACCATATATTAAACTTGGCTATTTTAAAAAGAAACTATATATCAACGTTACATAAGCCTTGGGACAAAATGGCTTCTACAAAAACTAACATATGCCAGCTTACAACATTTACTCATTGGGTCAGAAGGCGCAAAAGATACTGCCCAATTTCTTGTATGCATAGGCAATTTGTTTTGTTTGTATAAAACTGATTGCCTATTGTTACAAAACATATAATTATAAAAAAAAACTACCATTCATGTTGCCAGACGATATTGACCTGATCATTTTCTTTTCTTCTTATTTATCTCAGCGATAGATTCTTGAGATCTTTTTGTTCTAACTGGAGATATATTTTTATCCTTTGAAGATTGCTTGAATTGGTCGCAATGTTCCGCATGCTCGTCATGAAGCCGATCATCAACCGTGGTTGAAATATTGCTATCACTGATTGATGTGACAATTTCAAATCGGTATTCAGGTGGGGAGTGGCGTTTCTCCGACACTTTTAGATAAAACAATACTTCCATTTCGCTTTCTAGCTTCAAGATGTTGCTCAATTCTGCAACTGGTGTCTGCAAATGAAATATATATATATATATATATATCGTATAAAAAATAGGTTTAATTTTTTTGTGAAAATAATATTTGAAAATTTGAGGCACGAAAGTTTTACTTCGGGAGAATAATTCATTAATACATCAGCATTTGTTTCCAGCAATTTTTCTGCAGCATGTCCTATGATGCTTGCGTCCAATGATCCTGTCTTGTCCTCAAGATAAATCAAAGCGTTCGCTCTGCGAGAAAAAAAGACTGTAGCTAGGAATATATATTTATTCAAATTATTATTAAAATTAAAACATCTAAATATAAATAGATTACCTTGGGACAACTTTTGCCTGTTCACATTTGCAAAATCTACATTTGTGTATTTCTGCGAAATTTGCATTGGATGTTTTTTTACAATTACTACAAGACATGTACCAGAATGTCTGTTTTTTTGTGTTGATTTTCCACCTTACACTGACCCAATAAAATTTTTCCTGCCAATATGTAAAAGTGTATATAATTAAATCAAACAAGTCCTATGAAAATATATATATATATATATATATATATATATATATATATATAATGCGTACATAGATATATAAATATTACTTCTAGATATATCCCCAACAAATCAGCTATTTTCGTAAACTTCTTTGGAGGTGTAAATTTAGGCGGGTCAAACGGTTTATTTGTTATGGTTTTATCTAGTTGTTCTGCATTCGTTTCCACCCTGTGAAAACAAGTACATGTTTAGTTTCATAAAATTTACAGAAATATATATTTATGCTCAAGAAAGTTAGATATAATACAATACCAATTTTTGTATTCAACAACAACAAGTAAATCGGCGTCAATGAAGAAAGTGCCGTTGATTTTAGTAGAAAGAGTGATGCCTGATTGATGAAGTTGAATATTTAGATCGTAATTTTTATTTAAAAGTGAATAAAAAAAAGTACAATATGGATGATAAGACTTACCATTAAAGGAAGAAACTTTAAGATTTGTGGCCCATATTATAGGTTTATTTGCAATATTTTGGAGTATTTTATTACCTTCTTCATTCACGAAGGTATCCCATAACGTTAGTACGACGGTACGGAATTTATTGTCAATTAAGACAATATCTTGTAAAAAAGTTTCTGTACCAAACCTCATTTGAGTTAGACGTTTCTGACGTATATCTATGGCTGCACCAATCACACCTATAAAAGGAACGAAGTTATTTACATATTTTTAATATATAATGTATATGTACACGTGGAAGAAAACAATATTAAATTAGAAACTTACTTATGCTCGTATTTTTGTCTAGGTGTTCCTGTAGTTCATCAAATGAAGTGAGCTCATATGTTGAGAACAAAAAATTTAAATGGATCTCATGCACTTCTTCAATTTTTGTTCTTCCAGATATAGTCCAAATTTTTTCTCTCGGTGAACTTTGGAATTCACTCTTGATATCTTTGACGGTTGCATTTGAGACAATATATGTCTTTCCCAGTTTGAGCTGATCATCTAATGCAGTAATATTTGCATCATACATTGTAGCTATAACTTTATTTCCCTATTTAGTTGTGGAGAGAGATATAAATATATATGAATATATTTACTATTAATAGAAGATATAATATATATAATAAATAAAAAACAAAAAATTATGTACTGAATGGTATAATTGTACTTGTAAATCCATCAAAGTAAGATTCTGATAACGACTATTTGAATTTCGGGCTATTTTAGGAGGTTGCTTCCCCGAAACTATAATTTTGGCTGACCAATTGCTCTCTGAAGCAGAGATTTGTGGAATGAATTTATAAGACTGAGCCATCGCAGACCAAGTTTTCCTGTAAAGTAATTATACCCGAAGTAGTAAATCACGTAGAGGTTGGGTCAATGTTAAGATTTTAAGTGGCTGTATTTTTTCTTAAGGTAAACCTGTTGATGTAGACTATATTTATAGCAACTGAATAGTAAAATATCTAGTCCATTTGCAAAATATCTACTGTGGGAAATGGAATTAATGATGAAGAATTGGTGATTTGGTAAGATATCTATTGGGGAAATGGAATTCGAGTAATTTCTGGAAAATATCTATTTTGGCAACTAAATCTGGGTAATTTGTATCCAAGTGTTGTAAAATTGTATCCAGGTGTTGTAAAATATTTGTTTCTGCTGTGGAAAAATCCAGATACAAGTCGGTAGTCAATTTAGTTACAATTAAATAATCTGGCTGAATTAAACTATAATTATATTGATATTTATGGAATTTTAAAAATTAAAGAATTTATTTATTTTTGTAGGGCTTCGCGTGTCGCGAAATTGCACGGAGTGTCCGCACATTCTGCGGGTACAAAATGTATGTGTTAGGAAAGTGCACAAACACTTAACTTTGATATGTTGTTATACCGTGTTTAAAATATCAAATAGATATTGAAGACCTACTCATTGACGCGTAATTTTTTTTCCTCCTCAATGAATTTCGGTACAATTAAATAAGTTGTTTGTGCTAAATTATAAATATATTAATATTTACGAAATGCAAAAAATAGGCTAATTCTGATATATTTTTATATTTGAAAATTAATATGATCAATCGCACATAGTTGGAATGAGTCTAACCGTGTCTCCGTGGGCACACGGAGACACAAAGCTTCGTGCGCACACTGAGACCGTGTCTCCGTGTACGCACGAAGACATATTGTGTGTCTCCGTGCACGCACGGAATATGATCCATGCGTGCACAGAGTTTGAAATATATATACAACTTAAAAATGAATCTTAATCAAATATCAAAATCATCCAAAAAACCTATATTGAATTTTTTTCTCCCATTTAAAATTCTTTTGACATATTTCCCCATTCGCGCGAACGATTTTTTTTCTCTTAATAAATTCTAAAAAATATTAAATAATATTCATAATTTATCTATCAAAGTTACAACTACGATACATTACATTTCTTATATTTTCAACAAATTTTTAATTAAAATTTCAATTTAATTTGTCACATTGAAAAGGCTGAACTTTAATTTGTGCATAAAAGCGAAGTTTTGTTTTTCCTTTTTTTTTTGTTCCGTTACAACGTAAAAATAAACCTTTAAAAAATCATAAAAAAAACATATATTGAAATAGTATTCGCTATATTTATTGTTCCTAAAGTTTTTATTACAGTATTTATTATTTAATTATTATTTATTGAGAAATTGTGCACGTACAGAGAGCAATTTGTGCACACATGAAGCTTTCCGAGCGCGCACGAAGAAATAATTTTAGGAGGGTTTTTTTTATTAAAATTAAAACCTATAAATAAAGTATTTTTCTCTATTTTCAAATAAAATATCAAAATCATTCAATAATATTTTAATTGCTTTTTCTAGCAGTGAGTTAGAGATAGATATAATTTATTTTGCGTGTTATCACGTCTCCAAATAAGTCGGAAATATCGAAGGTGTCTTTACCTTGCCGGTAAGGTTGTAAAGAAATAGTAAGACCAATTTGAAAACAGCTATAATAGGAAAAAGGTCGCGTATATAAAAATAGCATGTTTGTTCTACGTTGTATAAATCTCTCATTAAAAAACATACAAGTCTGAACCAACGGAAATCCATAGAATAAATAAAACAAATTTGTTCCATTAATGGAAAAGCAATAGAGGAGGAAAACCCTATAAAATTACATAATGTGTGAATAAAATGTAAATAAAAAGACATTTAGCTGGACAAACAAAAAAGTTGAGGGAAGGAAAAAAATCAACTGGAAACTATTTTGATGTTTGTTAACGTTGCAACGATTTCGTTGGTTTATCAAACTATCGATTCTTGAAAAGAAGGATATCTAAGGAATGTTTATTATGCCGCATCAATTTTTTTTGTTGAAGTTTTCTTTATCTTGCCAAAAGCTTTAGCATTGCAGGAGGTGAAGCCAATTTGAAGGCAGTTATAATAAGGAAAAATGTCTCATACCATCTCATATATAAAAGCAGAAGGTTTGTTTTGTGTCGTGTAAATCTTTCATAGAATAAAGATGAAAGCCTATAATAAAAAAAATCCATAGAATAAATCAAACAAATTTGTTCCACTGATGGAAAAGCAATAGAGGAGGAATAGTCTTTTAAATTACATAATGTGCAAAAAAAATGTGAACAAATAAACATTTAGTTGCATAAACAAAAATATGGAAGGAAGGACAAAAATTGAACTTGAAACTAATTTTGTGGTTCTCAACGTCGTAAACATTTCGTCAGTTTATCAAACTATCAGTTCTTCAAAGCAAAGATATCCAAGGGATGTTTGTTATGCTGCACAATTTTTTTTTTTTTTTTTTTGAAGAGCCATATTTCATTTGCTTTATCTTGCCAAAAGCGCTAGCATTGTAGAATATGAATTCCAGTAAATTCAATCAGAAAAAGATGAATAGTAATGACAATTTGATAAAGCTCACAAGCTGCAATGAAGAAATAAACCATCATTAGATTGAATGGAAAGAATATAAAAAAGGCGACTGAAAACTAATATCACAGAGCAGTGAATGATTTTTAAAGGACTCAAACTCGGGTAACAATATTGGATAATATTTATGGCACTCATTAACATAGATCCAAAACACGATCAACATAGGTATAATAAGATGAAAGCGAGTAGAAAAAGTGGTAAACACAAAATAGTTGTTGAACATTATGTTTTAAGGTATATCAAAGTTAAACATTAAAAAAAATTGTCAAATAATTATAACTAATTTTCATTAATAAGATGAAAAAAATAGGGATATCGCAGATTGAATTTTATATTTGAGTGTTTAAGTGTTCCCTTATTGTTCGTTGCACAAAAAAACTATTTTTGTAGTGGTAGTAGTAGTCATGTGGAAACACATATTAACTAATTCTAACATATTTAATTTTATTGGTAGGGTAATAGGCAAAAAAATAGGCAAAGTATAGTAAAATGATAGGAATATGGAAAAAGAACAAAAATAAAATGTGCAGTGCAAATTTGTTGCGAAGGCATATCAAACAGTATCACTAAACGAAATTGTTAAAACAATTATGAATAAGTGATTAAAAAAATTTAGAAAGCTCTCAATTTAAATTTGATATTCAAACGTTTAATTCTTCCCTTACCTCTCTTGGAAAACTCTCTATAGCAGTAGTGATGTGAGAAGTCATATTAACTATTATGGGCTTTATGTTTACCTTGGTAAACAAAATGAACATAAGCTGGGAAAAAAAAAGAAGACAATCATATTAGATTATTAGACAATTAAAAAGATCATTAGTCTAAGTGAAGCATATACATGGAAATCTAAATTTCTTAAAACAGAGCAAAAACCTTTATGAAGTAGTTGATAGTTGATTCAATTCGATAACGAATAAGTTGAACTATAAAAAATATTCATAAAGAATGTAAGAAAGGATTTCTTTGTATACGATATTTGTAGTACATGTGGTATGCAAAGTATCACTGTTCAATGGTTTAAGTAAGACTTTGATAGATGTACTTGTTTTCGCTCTTGATAAGGCTACATAAAGCTGACCATGACAAAAAATTGATTCTGGAAGATATAAACCAACAAAGTCAAGTGTTTGACCTCGTGCTTTGTTAATTGTCATTGCAAAATATGGCCTAATTGGGAATTGAGTTCTTTTAAATGGAATTGAATTTTGATCGCTCTTAAGAGGTATAAAGGGAATCCTTGGCAAAAAACATGCTTTCCACAATATTCACCAGTAGTAATTTCAGCAAGAATTATGTTCTTCTCAAATTTTCGACAAGTAAGATGTGTCCCATTGCATAACCCTTCAGAAGGATTAATATTGCATAATAACATTACAGGACAGATTACTTTAAGCTTCAATTCATGTGGTGGAATACCATTTGAGGACAAACTATTTAGAAAATCTTCCTGCAAGGGTTGTTCTGATTTGTCAATTGATTCATCAAAACTATAGTAAGTGTAGAAGTCACCAGGAATAGTTTCAAGCAATATGTTGTTAATATGATCAACACATTCGTTTGTAGCTGTAAGAATAACTCGATTTGACATGAGATGTAAATTATCAGCATATGATTTTATATTTGGGAAAACATGATGTATTAGAAATTTTAAGGATGTAATTTCATCTTCAAATGGTAAAATTATATTATCTGGGAGTTTAATACATTTACAAGAATGTTCATGCTCTGTTCCATTTCCAATTCTAAGTAAGTAATCGCAAAATTCGGGATCAAACTTTGCCCTCATGTTCTCAACTAATGGCAAATGTAAAAAAAAAAAGGCCACGGATGGGAAAATACCAATGAAGCCCTCATTATGTCTTCTTTTTTTCCTTTTTGTACAACTGGAAGAACCTGACGAAAATCTCCTCCAAAGACTATAACTTTACCACCAAAAGGCAAATTAGAATCTGTAATATCTCTGAGCATCTTATCTACGGCTTCAATGGCACAACGATTTACCATGGTTGCTTCATCCCAAATTATTAATCTAGACATTTTAAATAAAGTTCCTAAAGGAGATTGCTTACTAATAGGACAACAAATTTCACCAGTTGTGTCTAAAGGAATTTTAAATCTTAAATGAGCTGTTCTACCTCCAAGTAAGAGAGATGCAGATACTCCGGAAGACGCAGTTGCCAAAGCAATTAAATTTTTAGAACACACACTTGCAAGGAGTGCTTTATATAAAAAAGTTTTACCTATTCCACCTGGACCATCGACAAAAAAAGCACCACTTGATTCCAAGTTTATTCTTTTCATAATTGTATCATAAGCAAATTGTTGTTTGTCATTTAAGGTTATTGTATCAACATTGTCATTTTGAACAATCAAATTACTTGTTTCTTCTGCAATCATTCTTTTTAACCGTTCATTTTCGTCTATATTTACATTGAATGATACAATTTGAAAGTCGTTAATATTTTTGCCCAACGGTTCTAAAATAGAGCTGAGATCCTCTAGCCCCCGTACTTCGGCAGCTTCAATGGATATATTTTCATGCACGTAATCATCAATCATGTAAGCTTTGAATTTATCCCACAAAATTTTTGGATGAGTAGGATTGCAAAGCAGAAGGATTGTGGCAAATAAACGTCTTAAAGAAAATGGCATTTCATAAAGAATAGCTTCAGATAAACATTCTTCACAATGATTATCTCCACTTAATAGACCATATAGAAATGCAGCTTCTCTATAAGTTGTAGTAGTTACCCCATTTGAAGTTCGTAAAGATTGAAATGATGTTGGCCCGCGAATATGATTAAGAAGAATGCGAAGAAAATAACGCTCGTCTTCAGAAGGATTTGCTGTGACAATTCGGCCTATGACAATTTGAGCAAAATCTTTGTATGTGTATTCCAAACAAAATGTGTAGGGAAATTTCGACATAATAATATTCGCGCAAATTCGTTAACTTCATTGATTCGAAAAAATTCGGTTAACATTGTTCGCCTCATATTTTCATTGTTAACAATGGTAGATAAATCATCGTTCCCATTGTACGTTACTTGGTGTTGGTCTTCGAGATGCAACTGTAAAGAATAGACAGTAGGACAAATTTCAGCCAAATTGAAAGAAAAAATTCGCCACATAGTTTCAGGTGGAGATATCCATCTGGCAGATTGATAAGCAGAGATTTCGTCAATTTCTTTTTCTTGTTCATTTGGGTCAATTAAGAAATTAATACGATCATGTCCTTTGTATACATATTTGTACAAATATTTTACAACTTTGATAGAAGAACATACTTCAACATTTATATGACAGTCATATTTTGTACTTAAATAAGGATTATATGGTACAACACATTGGTTGTTTAACATCTGGCCTCTAACTTTAATATAAAGACCAGTATCACGACACCTATACAATGGGTAAGAATTATGACCAACTATAGTAGTGCTACAATAATCTCGAGGATATTTATTTTTACAACCTTTATTTAGCTCCATACATACGTTGGTTGGATTTAGATTTCCACAAGGGCCGTGCATATTATGTTTAACAATAACATAATGCAAATGCAAGAATTTGGTTTTGTCAGGAATTTCACATGACACAATTTTATCAACATTTTCAGCACATGAAACCTTGTGGTTACGGTTAAAAATTAACAATAGATATGCATGAGGAAGGCCTCTTTTTTGAAATTCAACCACAGATATATGAGCAACAACAGGGCCTAAAATATTTTTTTTGTATAAATTATCTTTTAGTTCTTCCAATTTTGCTCTAAATATTCGAACTATTAAATCCGGTCGATTTTGGACTTCGTCATTATGCCTTAGTTCTTGCTTAATCTCGGGCCAATTGGGGTTACATGTTATAGTTAAAAATATATCTGATTTTCCATAACGTTGTACAATAGCCATTGCATCCATATATCGTCGTAACATATCTCGAGGCCCACATGTAAATAATTGAGGTAAAACAAATTTTCTTCCAATTTTGTACCCTCTTGTTTCTCCGTTTTGAACACTGTCTACAATACCTTGATAAAGTTCAGCACGTATTTGTTTTTGATTATTACGAAAATAGTCTAATCTAGTGGTTTCAATTTTAACATACATATCCACAACATATTGTTGAAACAATCTACCACTATGAAGCAATATAGACTTACCTGAACATCTGATTTGTAACTTGTATAAATAGTATTCTCGACAAGAAACCTGAGATCGATGCTTAGCTCCATTGAACACTATATGATGAGAAGCCAAATTTAGTATTGATTTATAATATTTACATTCACATAATTAGGGAATATATATATAAACCTTGATCTTCTTTTTCGATAATTTCAGATGCAGACGTAACTGTGGTAGCAAAAGTTGCTAAATTGGGCAAATTTGTAGCTTGATTTTTGCATCGATCAATACCTTCATGCCAACCAGGTTCTCCATACGGAAAAAGTAAAGGGTATTACAAAGGATCATAACAACCATAATAATAATGAACCTTATGCGAATCACCAGAATGCCTATATATAGTAATGTCACAAACGTTAGCATTAACATTTTTATCATCCTCAAGCCATACAGCAGCTACTTGAGACGTTGTGGGTGTATTGAAGACTCTTTGATCAAGGCCTGTGTGACATCTTATATGTATTTGGTAGTTTTGTAAGTTTGTTATATCACTCAAAGATCTAAAAAATCGGCAGTATGGATTTATTTGGAGAATTTCAATTAAGCTCATCAAGGTAGATTCAACAAAACCATCTAAAATTTTCATACGATTTGCAAGTTCATTATCTGTATCATAAAAATATAATTGCATATAACAAGGTCTATTATTTTTAGGTATAAGTTCGTTTACATAATGATATACTTGACCTTGAACTCTAAATGTATATATATCTTTATATGATTTAAACAATTCTTTGTCATACTTTACACCAAATGAAGTAAATGCAAAATGGTTATTATATCCCCTTACTAATTTTTTAAACTCTGAACATGTTGGTTCTGTAGAGGTAAACAAGTTAAATAATATAGGTGGTGAATCACAAATAAAAAGTTTAATTTTTCCATCAGAGCAACAAAATCCTTTACTTTCTTTATAAATTTTTTTTGCGCCACAATGTTTACAATAAGTACATATTGGTAATACATACGGAGTAATTGGGATATCCAATAGGGGCAAACTTCCTTGTAATTCAACGTTGGAAACGTTCGTAGTAAAATCATTCGAAGTAGAAGACTCAGAATTATTTATTGTAGATTTTGATGACGCACCTAAATGATTATTTATAGGTAAAATAGGGTTAGCTATTCTTTTTCGATGATCTATGTATCCAGTTTTAAGCCGCTGTCGACGATCCTTATGTCTTTGATTTTGTTGGTGTCGAATGAAAGTATTATATGATTCATTTGCAGTTTCAGGATGACGAGTAGTAGGCTCTCCAGACATGGTTAAGGTACCTTTAAAATTATAATAAAAAGTTCAAGTTGTAAGTAAAAAGTATGAAATAAAACGAAGCAAAATAGCAAAAAAGATAATAGATGCTCCATGTTTCTTTTTTATGTAACAGGAACAAAAAGACAACAGGAGAACAAGATTAAGAACATAGTCATAGGCAACCTTACAACCTAAAAAAGAATTTGAGCGAGAGGAAAAAAAACCGTGATGATAAGAAAAACAAAACCGTGAATTCGTATGTCTCTTCACTATCTATGAAGGAGTATTAATTAAATTGATTGAAATAGGAAAAGTTAAGAAGACAAGATTTCAAAAAAATGCTGAAGAAAGTAAATAGAATATGGAAGAGACATTTAACCAATACTTTAAGTTTTTTATATAATAATAATAATTGCCTAATAGTATTGTAAATATTATATTATGGCGACTAATTTTTTTCGCGCAAACATGTTCAAAGTAACTTAAATCAAGTTACTATTATCCACACACCAAATGCGCATTATTTTTGTATTATGTCGAGTTATGCCATTGGAAATGTAGGTGCGGGAAAATGTATAACCAAAGAAAACACACAGTAAAGAAACGACATAAAATTTTGAACATGAGGAAAACAAAGGAGGCAAAAATGAAATCAAACGAAGTATTGATTACATAAGACCCAAAGAAATCCTGCAGCGGTAAATAAACTATGGAAGGGTTATCGCTCATATAATGATAATAAGTCGACATTTTATATAGTTTTGCCTAATAAAATTTCAAATTCTATAGGACGATGTCTTAATTTTTTCCTTTCTTAAACAAACACTAATTACGAAGAAAAAGTAAAACAGGTTTTTTATTAGGTAATAATCATTCTCAACAAAAATTGTATTTTAAGGTTAAACAAACAAAGTATTGGAAAACAAAAACTTGAATCGGCATATGTTTTTATTATTTGAAAGGGGTTTATTTGTTTTCAACAAAATAGTCACTTTGAATCCCCGCGGCAAGAATAATATAATAAATAATAAATAAGTTGATAAATAATATGAATTTGAGAATTGAATTGATTGAATGAATGAAATAAGAAAACGTACAATTTGATAAAAAAAAAAATAGATATTTATCAAGACAGGTCAGGCAAAAAGTAAGTTGGCTATCAAGTGTAAACCAGTATGAATGCGAAAATAAAGGAGGCAAAAATGAAATAGTTGATTAGATAAGTTATAAAGTATAAACATTTAAGTCGTTAACTCAACTATTGATAAAATGAAACCTGAAGGAAACTATAAACATTGTTTATATGCTACTATCAATGAGAAAACAATACCTTTTTATTCGACCAAAACGAAGGGGGAAAAATCGAGAGGTGATTGATAGCTTCACCCTGCATAATAAATACCAATGAAAAAAAAAAGTTGAAAAGAAATTCAAAATCGAAGAAAAATAAAATACAAATTATAGAGCCCTCAATTTTGTTAATAATAATTATAAATAATAAATACTAAAATAAAAACTGTAGGGAATAAAAATTTATATTTTTCAAAACGACAAAGTACATATATCACTACTCTATTATATTATATTATATAGAAGTAAAAAAGTGTAAATAAGATTTTATGTTGAAAATGTAACATATTGAATATATTGTAGTTGTAAATTTGGTAGATGAAATAAGAATATTTGGTAGTGGTTTGTACAATTGATAAGTTTATGTTCAAAATGTAATAAATTTAATGTATTGTATTTGTAAATTTGGTAAGCTGGAAATTTTTTTTTGTTCCCGTTAATGAAAAAAAAATACTTAAAAAAAGGAAAAATATTCCGTGCACAAACGGAGAGTAATTCGTGCCCACACGAACCTCTCCGTGCGCGCACGGAGCAACTCTCCGTGCGTTGCTCCATGCGCGCACGGAGAGTTCTCTCCGTGCACGGAGAGCTACCCCGTGCGCGCACGGACAACCGACTTCATTTGAAATATTTTTGATTTTGTATTTTAAAAAAAATAAAATATGTTTGGTCATCTCTTTTTAAAAATAATAAATAAATAATAAAAATAGCAAAATCGTCCAATAACATTTAGGTCGGGAATTCAGATATTGACGATGCTGCTTCAACAACATTTCAAAAGTAATATAAACATTTAAGGCGCTAACTCAAATATTTACGAAATCAAATCTAAAGAAGAATATCAAAATTGTTTACATGCAAGTAAAAAACTAATTAAACATTATTCAAGCAAGATAAAAACAGAGCTAAATTTACCTTTTCAACCGAGCAAAATGAACAGAAGAAAAAGCGAGAGATGGTAAATAGTTTGACCCTGCGTAACGTGAAGGAATAAAAATCCGGCAGCCAGTATACAAAATGCTGTATTTGCACGGACACGATGAGAGGAGAAAATTTGGGAAGCACAAATATGATTATGTCAAAAGGTGAATAAATTGTTGCGTAGCTTCTATATTATATATATATATAGGTCGGCAAAAAATGTTGAATTTGGAAAAGTAAAAACAAATATTTACGAAGGCGATCATCGTGTGCATGTTTGTTTAATTAAAAATATGGTTTAAATATCAAACTGATGGTGCAAAAATATCAGGGATTTGCCATCCCAATGGAGATCAAAACAGATATTTAGATTTACAGACACACGAAGTCGGCTACAAATGAAAGTAAGTCGGTTATCAGCTCAAACCAGTTTAAGTGTGAATAAAAATAGGTCGGCAAATAATGTTGAATTTGGAGAAGTAAAAACAGATATTTACGAAAGCAATCATCGTGTGCATGGATGCAAATGAAGTTGGCTGCAAATGAAAGTAAGTCGGTTATCAGCTGAAACCAGTTTAAGTGTGAAAACGAGGGTACAAAATTGAACAGTAACTTTGCTATCTTCTCTTTTAATAGAGTAGTGAAAAGTAAATTATTTCACAAATCAAACCTTGTGATTGGCCTATGTGCTTGAATTGGAAGATTCTTATCACAAATCCTATTTGTTTTGCCGCTTCTGCGTAACCAGAAAAATATGACCCAATTATTTTCCTCTTCAAAAGCATTCGGAAGAAAAAAAAAAGAGAGAGAGAGAGACATGAAGAATGTTAAATTAAAGAGTCGAGATTTACTCCAATAAGCCTCTCTTGTTAACAACACGGGGATATGGAACTCCCACTAAATTCTGATTAATCGAACTCAAAGCCATTCTATAGTTCTATTGGGTCTCACCTCCATTCCAAACTTTCTGCCAGTAATTACATGAACTATTTTTCAAATAACTCAAAACTATCTCCCAATAATCAATTAACCTCGATTAGCACAGTAACAAAAGCCATTAACAGAGTAACAGATCCCAACAAATAAGAACTTTTCTCACAAACCCATTTCCCTACCCAATAAAATAAAACAAAAATCACTCCATTATGAAACATTCATCATTAATGTTCAATTTATTCACTCCAATTCAATAATCCAATTAACTAAAGAACGATATCTTTCAACTTAAAATAGATTTATGAAAAAAAATGCAAATTTACCAGAAGGGAAGGATGAAACTGATTGGAAGGCCAAAAGTTGTGATTTTTATTATTGTGAAACAAAACATTGAGACAGTATGACTTGGATCTTGGAGGACACCGGACACAGCTCAGACGGAAGTGGATCGTCGTTGCCTTTGTTGATTTTGTTGAGTTAGGTTTAAAAAAAAAAAAAAAACCAAAAATGAGACCCCCTCCAATTTTGGGCCCGAGGCCATGGCCTCATTGGCCTCTATGCAAAACCGGCTTTGCGCCCATGCAATCTACTCATGTTTAAACATAACCGTACAAAACCCATATTTTTTCTTTTCTTCAACTTTACAACGTTTGGGTTCAAATAAAATGTTTAATAATGCTTTGTTATACTTTTTTTTTTTTTTTTTTTAAAGGAGGTTTAGTTCTTTTAACGGTATGTATGGTGCATTGGATGTAACATTGTCGGTCCAAAAAAAAAAAAATAGTAGTCCCTTTTGGAGCTAATATGACTAAAATTGGTTGTACCGCATTGTTTGAATTAATTTAAGAAGATTGGACTTTGGAGTCTCATCTATATAATAAAAGTTCTTGGACCAAAATCGAGAGTTTACAATATCTATGTTTATTATATTAAATTAGATAGAATCAAGAACGTAAAAGAAGTTGAAATCTTTATCCTTGAGATCTTGAATTCTACAATATTAATTCGTTATATGAAATATTACTTGTAACAACAAGGGAGTTAAACTAAAACTTTCTTTAATGAGAACTAATTAATCTTTTGTTTTAAATTCATCACATTAATAAATTGAAAGTTTAAGTGATGTCACTATGTCAGTCCTAATACACAAATACATTACTGATCAACCTTCTACGTCCACAAAGACCGTACACCGTGACTTGTATAGTCGAATAAGTATAGACTATTATAGCAAATGAAAAATTGGCATGCGAAATCAACACACCTGGATTGGAAGATGACTCAACATATTTGTTTATTTTTCGAAAATCAATATTTTTAGGAAACTCACTCACATTCATTTCATGAAACTCTAGAAATTTCACATTCTAATTTCGACAATCCTAAGAGTGTGCAAAGAACAATAAAATAACCTATGAAAAATCCATTAAGTGTCCCCGAGTCCAATTTCTTTATGAGGATTATAAACCCTAACTTCAACTAAACAACCTCAAATGTGTGAATGTCTCAAACTAGGTTTGCACCCATTCCAAATTTCAAGTAGTGTTTTAGGAACTACTTTATATAAAACTCTATTTAAGATATGCACAACAATTTTAAAAGCTCCACTCCATAAATGACAAGAGAGACTTGAATTGTTCATCATGCTCGTGATCATGTCCATTAAGGTATTGTTTCTTCTTTCATCTATACCATTTTGTTGCAATGTGTCGGCATCATATGATGAGCTACAACGCCCTGTTCTATTAAAAATTTAGCAAATGAACCTAGTGTTTGTCCTTTTTGATCTTATAATTTTAATTCTTTTTTTCTTTTGTTTTCGTACTTCTATTTTATAAATCTTGAAGGAATCTAGCGCCCCGTCCTTATGATTTAGAAGATAGAAATACATATATTTTTAATGGTCTTCTATAAATGAGATAAAATATCTCTGACAATTTTAACAACGGATAGAAAATGGTCCATAGATATCTGTGCAAATGATCTCAAGAATATCTGAACTCCTTTGGGCACCTTTAGTGATCTTTTTTTTTTTTTTTTCCTTTTATGCAGCCACTACAAGTCCCAAAATCAGTAAAATTAAGGGTTGATAAAACTCTATCATTTACTACTTTTTTGAGTCTCTAAGGGGATATGTCACAATCTCTTATGCTATAACTTAAAGGAGTTTTCTTTAACAATATAACGCTTACTGTCAATATCAGTATCAATGAGTTCGGATAAGTTATGCTCATAAATGGGATCCAAATCAAATTTATATAAATTTTCAACTGAAATACTATGTTCAACAATAACTTAAAACAGGCTAAAGGTTCTATTTTCAAATACAAACTTGAAACCCAAAGGTGCTAGTCTTGAGATAGAAACGAAATTACAAGAAAAGCATTGAACATAAAATGTGTTTTTTTAGATCCAATGTGTTTTTTAGATCCAAATGAAAACCAAAATTTAAAATTAATCTAAAAGTTCTCATTCCTGAACTCAACTGATTTCCAGAATAAACTCTTTATTCATTTGGTTGTGGTTTCTTTAAGTCCGAAAGTCCTGTATAGTATTGGCAACGTGAATTTTAGTACCTGAATCAATCCACCATGCATTGCTTGGAACGTTAACAAAAGAGATTCATGACACACTAAAAAGATAAGAGTACCTTTATTCTTGAGCCATTTCTTATACTTGAAAAAGTCATTCTTCGTATGCCCTTTTTTTCTTGCAAAAGAAATGGACATTCTTATTTCTGTTTTGCTTCATTGGCATTTTGTTCTTCATTTTAGGACTGTATTTACCCTTGTTCTCACTTCCTTTATCATGAATTGTCATATGAGCAGTTTTCAACTTCTTATGTTTTAGTCTCTCTTTCTCTTGAACACACATTATCAAAAGTTTATTCACAATCCATTTTTCCTTATGTGTGTTATAAAATATTTTAAATGAATCATACTTCGTAGGAAGGGAGTTCAAAATGAGATGAATAAGGAATGACTAGAAAATCTCTATCTCCAGGGATTTAAAACGTGCAACAATGTATCTCATTTCCATTATGTGCTTACGCACATCTTTAAAATTGTTAAACTTCTTGCTTAAAAGCATTTTCATTAAGATGTTTGCCGACATTTTGTCAGAACTTACAAATTTCTCTTCAATGGCTTTTATGAAATCTTTGGTCTTATCAAATTGAGGGATTGATCCCCAGATACTTTTATTGACATGAGTTTTTATGAGACTCAAGCTCAAGTGATTGGATCCTTTCCACGATTCATATAGCTACCTTTCCTCCGACGTGTTGGATTCTATAAGGACAAGTGGTTCATCCACACGGAGCTCCATATCCATACACAAGTAAGGAGAATTTCTTGAATCAAAAAAGTTATCAGCAAATAGAATTGGAATTCGAATAGACTCGTCGAAAAAAATTAGGAATCACTTCACAAGATAAACACAAACATTAATACTATGAAAACTATATTTATAATAAATTAACTAATGTCAATTCAATATTTGTAAATTAAAACATTTCCTTGTGTGTAGAGGTTGTTATCACACAATGAATTTACAAGACTTTAGTAATATCAATACAAGTATTTCTATACATGTGGGTCTAGGAAATTTCTTGTTTCGGTATTTAATGATTACTTTATTGCAGTTTAATCCTTAAGATAATTATTTCTCCGTGTGGCCAAATAATCATCCTATGAATTAACTACACTTTATGAGATGTTGCATGTATCGTCAAATAATTATTTATGTGATTTATGTCTCATGACATAAAATTATAACTAAAGGTGCTTTGGCTAATCTTAAGTTATAATAACATGTCGAAACCTCGAATGACATCTCTTAAGTACTTGAAGATTTTGAAGGAGTTTGATAAGCATGTACTAAATCCTCCAACAAAATATTCAATATATTTCTTCAAATTTTAAAATATTGCGTGTGTATAAATTTTTAACAACCACACTATTTATGTTTCTTAAAATTCCAAAGAAAGAACAGATTGCTGCTTAAAACATAGAAATTAAAAAACAATGTAATCAACGGTTATATTCAAGTTGAATGCAATCGTCATATTATAACTAATTAAAAGAAAAGTGCCACCAGGCCCACCACACGTACGGGAAATACTTGGATATAGCCTAAAAAACAAGGCCATTTATTCATTTTGGCCTTAGACTATTTTAAAGCTTTAAAATTTCTAAAATACCCTCAATATAAATGGTTTCAATTCAACTATAAAATAAATTCTATTTTAGTCCTTAAAAATTTTTAATTTAGGATTCGACACACCCTTTTGGAATTAAAAATTTAAAACTTTCACTATCAACTCTTTCCACCTTAATTAAGTCCAAAACATTCGATATTGATTTTAACTAATTTTGTATTTTTGTTAATAATTGTATTTTTGTATAAAACCCCCCTAAGATGGTATCAGAGCCCTAGAGATCATGGAAATTGAAAATACTGAGGATATAGAAACTGAAGTTTATGAAGGGATAGAAGGATATGCTTTAAAAGGAAAATTTGATTGGGAAAAATTTAGAAAAATAAATAAAGCAGAATTAAATCTTAAGCCTCCAGGAGAAAATAGATTATTTAGTATGGTAGGTTCAGCCTTTAAAAGAAAAAAGCTAGTTATCAATGAATATCACGAAATAGAAAAAGCCATAGATGTAAAACATACACATGGAAAAATAAAACTAAATTTAATAACCAAAAGAAATATTAATGAATTCCTAGGAAAATTAAAACAAGAAAAAAGAAATAAAATATCTTATGTCTACCTTGCTGGAGTACAAATAATAATAAAATCATGTCTTAAAGAAGGAATTAATAGTCCTATAATACTTAATTTACAAGGTGAAAGATGTATAACCGCAGAAAATGGAAATTTGAGAATAATTAAAGGAAACTTAGCATATAAAAAATTAAAATTTACTTGTTATCCAAGATATTGTGTACATATAAATGATAAAAATTTAGATGATTGCCTTAGTCTACATTTTAAGATGCCTAATAAAATACTAAAAGACGATAATAAGGTCTTTAATATATTATATCAAGGATTATATTGTTATACAAATAGTAATTATGGAAATATATATATATAGAAAACCCATTTATAGAAATTGATGAAGAATTTAGAGATATAGGAGAAGCAATTCTACCTAGAGAACAAAATATAGAAGAAATAGAAAATTTTGAGATAGGACATGATGATACCATAAGTATTGATCAACCTTTAATACCAAAACAAATAACTTATAAAGAAAATAAAATAATTATTGGAAATAGTAGTACTTCAAGACATAGTATTTCAAAAATAAAACAAAATAAAAATAGTAATGTCTATGGAATAAAATGAAAAAATTTTAATGAAAATAAATGGATAAATGAAAGTAGAATACTTATTGATACTGGAGCAAGTCAAAATCATATTTGCTCTATAATAGATGAAGGAATTAAAAAGAAAAAAGTAGAACCCTATAGTTATAGAAATTTTGAAGGAAAAATAAACTCTTGTGATATAATAGGACAAGTTCAAATTAAACTTGGAAGTTTATTATTAAACATAGAATGTTATATAGATAATAATATGAATTTTGATGAACATCCAATATTATTAGGAAATTCTTTCTTAGATAGTTTAGATAATTATAAAATAGACAAAGAATGAATTCTTATTATACATCAAGGAATAACTAAATATTGTCATAAAGAAAAATGAGTAGAGAAATAAAACTTCCAATAAGTGTATATATACAAATAACTGTATTTGAAACAAAAATAACTACTTGTGCTTTAATAGATACAGGAGCTGAAATAACTGTATTTAAAGAATTCTTATTACCAAAATGGATAGAAAACAAACAACAATTAATTCTACAAGGAATAACTGGAGCAAAAGAATCATTAAAATACAAAAATGAAAATATAGAAGTTATTATAGGATCTAAAATAGTAACTGTAAAAAATGTTTACCAATATAATATAAATGATTGTGATATTATTTTAGGAAATGACTTTTTACAACAGTTTAGTCAATATAGTCAAAATATTTATACTATTCAATTAAGAACCCCATGTGGACATTTACTAAAAATTGCTAGAGAATTTAAACCATTCAGAGTTCAGCCAGCTCAGCGTGGTGAAAAGATAGAATTTATACCAAAATTACTCAAATACTCAATCAGAACAATTACTCTTGACCAAATAAAAGATCTTTTAGCCAAAAATTATAATGATAATCCACTTGAAAAATAGGGAAAATAAAAAATTACAGCTAAAATAGAATTACTTAAACCAACAATCATTATTAGAGTCAAACCTATGCTTTATAATCAAGAAGATAAAGAAGAGTTTCAAGTACAAATTCAGGAACTTCTTGATCAAAAACTTATAAGAAGAAGTAATAGCTCTCATAGTAGCCCAGCTTTTATGGTTAGAAATCATGCGAAAATAAAAAGAGGAAAACCTAGAACGGTAGTAAATTATAAAGAACTTAATAAAAATACTAAATTTGATGGATATTATCTACTAAAAAGTCTTAATAAACAAAGCTAAGAATAAAAAATATTATTCAAAATTTGATTGTAAATCTGGATTTTGGCAAATCAAGCTAGAAGAAAATAGTATACCATTAACAGCATTTAGTACCCCTCAGGGACATTATGAATGGATAGTTATGCTATTTGGATTAAAAAATGCACCACAGATTTATCAAAGAAGAATTGATGAAGTTTTTAAAACTTATAATTTTCTTATTGTTTATGTTGACGACATACTTGTTTGTTCAAAAACATATGAAGATCATCTTAAATATCTTAGAAACTTTGCTCAAAAGAAGGTATAATACTTAGTCAGAAAAAGGCAGAAATAGCAAAAAATGAAATTAAATTCTTAGGAATGATAATAAATAGTGATGGAATAAAATTACAACCTCATATTTCAGAAAAAATAATATTGTTTCCTGATAAATTAGAAAATAAGCAGCAAATTCAGAAATTTTTAGGATGTCTTAACTATGCTGAAGGATTTATAGAAAAACTTGCAGAAAAAAGAAATAAATTGCAAAGACTATTAAGAAAATCAAATAAGTTAGGATGGAATGAAGAACATACTCTTTGTGTTAAAAATTTACCTAAACTTAGACTTCCTGATGAAAATAATAAGTTAATTGTACAAACAGATGCATCAAATTTATATTGGAGTGCTTTATTAAAAACTGATTTAAATGAAATTTGTAGATATGCTAGTGGAACATTTAATAATGCTGAAGTAAATTAATCAACCAATGAAAAAGAATTATTAACAGTTATTAAAGGAATAAATAAATTTAAAATGTTTTTGTTACCTAAAGAATTTATTGTTCAAACTGATAATACTCAACTTAATGGACTAGTAAATAATAAATTACCAAATTCTCCTCAACATAGAAGATTGCATAGATGACAAGTGTTATTATCCTTTTATAATTTTAAATTTGAATATATTAAAGGAAAATATAACTTATTTGCTGATTTCTTGAGCAGGAATCATGAATATGGAAAATATTGAAGCATTTACCAAGGAATTACAAAATCTTCTAACAGATTTTAATGCAGATTATCTTGCCATCCAAGAAGATCATCTTGATATTCGACAAACTTTGTGTGATTTATCAAACAAGGTTGTTGAGAGTGGAAAAAAGATTGAGAAATTAAACAATAATAAAGAAAAAATAGTTGAAAAATTGACAGAATGTTTAGACTTTTTTGTAACTTGCAGTCAGGAATACCCTCATTTACAAAAAGGTGAATACAGTCGAAAGGCTAGTCACATTCCATTTCGGGAGATTAATACATCCACCTCAAGTGGAGATTCAAAATTTAAGAGAAATGACTCTCTTCCCTCGCAAGAGGAAAAAATCATAAAAAATGGTCCACAACAATCACCCGTCAGTATTGACGAATTGTTGGAAAAATTTACAAGTGGAAAATGAGCCACTCACCTTTTAGGTGAAACATCTTTATCAAAAGGCCCATTGGAACAGCCTACTGTTATCAGTGAATTCCAAGAAAATAAAAAATCATCTACCGGTGACCTTAAATCACCAAAGGGAATAATTACAACTCATCATGTTAGAACCAATTTACATCCTATGGAGAAGGAATATTACGAATTCTCAGAATGGATATATAATTTCAGATAAGGAAGTTCTCTTTACTTAACAGCTCTTTCAACGGCGATTTATCCAAGGATTAGTGTAGTTCAAGGTGCTGATCCTATTATTGTTCGAAAATTAGCAACATTTGGATTCTTAGATCGACTCTTCCCAGGAACAGATCTAAAAGAAATTGAACAATTTGACAGAGAATTTGTTAACTGTGTCAAAAAATACATTGATAAACAACCAGTTGAATTGAGATTCTATACTATCAGTCCTGAGTATAAAGAACCAGAATGGTATGGAGAACATCATCTTGTCACTATTCGAAAAAATAATGGGAATCCACTCAAGGAGATTCAGATTTTTAAAGAGATGCCCACTATCAATAGAAAATGGATGATTTACAGGCGAGCGCTTGGAATTAAATCAGTTTGTTCAACCATACAATTTTTCTATGGAGAAAAATACATGGTGTATGGAATGAGTAATAATTGGATCCTTATCTGTAGAGGAGACAAAGAATCAAAAATTTTAGAAGATAAGATTTGCGAAATCTTGAACGATCAATTCCTTGGGAGTGAGGAATGCATAAAAGAAGCTTGCAGATTGATGGGACACGTCCACAAATAAAGGACGATAAGAAAGTGACATCACAAGACAGCACCATGTGAGCATTAAAGAAAAAGAAGACAGCTGTTAAAGCTGGAATAAAGTCGCCGACACTAGCAAACAAGTGCTTTGATTATTGCAACCACTTTGAAGAAATTATTGTACTTTTACTTTTATGTTGTAAAATTTTGATTGGCTAGAAGCTTATCGGTAAAGTGCAAGCCTATCTATAAATGAAGACTCTTCTTACTTGAAGAGGCATGACCAAAAAATCCACAAAAAAGATATATTCTCTCAAAATGATCTTTGTAACCACTTTCTTGAAAGAGTAGGAACCACTCTTCGGAGTATCAATCTCTGTAAAAATCTTTGTATATTAGCTTTCTAGCTATCATCAGATCAATAAAGTCTTTAAGTTTGAAATAAATCTTTTATTACGCTTTGAGCGTTGTTCTACACAGTGAGTCTGTTTGAGAGTTTTGAGTGCCTATGTGTCCGTTTTGCTGTGATGCTGTTGGACTTTGGCCAACTCTTGTGACGAAGGTGACCAGGAACATATAACATTCTTGCTATTTGGCGAAGCGTGGTAAAGCCCTTATTTTAAGCTATAAAGATATTTATTGTCTAAAGATTTGTTTGAAAATTATTATATAAGAATTATTATAAGATTGTATACTTTGAAGAACTTTTCATAATGGAAACTTACGAATTTTATTATAGAATTGTACCTTTTAGATATACTAATAGTATTGATTATAGTAACATAATAGATATCCCAGAAACCTATGATAGTTATACTAGAGGAATAAATTTTATAAAAAGAGACTCTAGATATTATCAAAAATGTCTTACAATTGCTTATTTTGGGTTAAAAGAAATATTACCTAAAGAAATAATAAAAATGATTATATTCTTCTGGTTAGATAGTGAAAATAGTGAAAGAACATTTGAAAATATAGAGTAATATGATAATTATAATAATGTTGCTGAATTATATGATTTTGATCTTAGTTTTGATGATAATGAATAAAAGGATTAAGAATATTCATAAATATAAATTAAAGAATCCCATAAAAAACTTATAAATGAGAAAACCTATCTCGAATAGATTACCACAAGAATATAAGAAATTAAAATTTAATCTAACATTAAAATTTTATATATCTATAATTAACAATAAACTAGATCATGTTAAACTAAAAGAATATTTAGAACACACCACTATTAAATAAAAATAAAATATGCCTGGAATAATTAAAAAAATTTGTGATAATAAAATAAAAATTTTAGAAGAACAAATAATAACTAGAAGTAATAGAAGAGAAATTGAAAAAGAAATTTTTAATTGGAATAAAATTAAAAGAGAATTAATAGGAAATGAAATTACAAGAGAATTAAGAAGAGAAGAACAACTAAGGAGAGAAATAGAACAAATGATAAATAATATAGTAATAAATCATTTAAACCTACCAGATTAATATGAGTTTACCAACAAAAATAAGATTTGACAAACAAGAAATCGAAAATATAAGACTACCAATAGGAAGTTATCAAACTAGAGGATGGAATACTACTATGTTTCAACCTTTAAGTTCATGGGGAAATACAGATGGATTTTTAAATATGACTACCAATTGGACTAATGCATTTTTATGGCAACAATTATGACAAATAAAAACTAAAGATATAGAAGCTATAGATGGAATTAATAACATAGATCCAAAAGATGAAATAGCTAAAGAAAGATTAGAAGTTTTAAGTAAAAATATGTCTAAACAGTTTAATAAAATCAAAGAACAAATTAATAAATTAGAAGTGCTTGATGAATCTAAACTTGAAGAAATACAAAACCAAATATCAAAAATTGCACAGAAAAATAGTATTAATAAAATTGCAACTTTAGAAGAAAAACTAGATATTATTAATTATAAAATAGATATTTTATTAGATAAATTAGGATTTGAAAATATTAAACCACCTTGTAAAAAATCTAGAGGATGAGTATGAATGATAAAATTAATTTAATTGAAAAATGTATAAAAATAATTGAAGAAAAAATTACCAGAGTTGAAATAAGTTATGAAGAGGTAAAAGAAAAATTACAAAATAATTTCTTAAGAATAGAAAATCTAAATAAAGAAAAGCCTTTTAAACCAGATTATACTGAAGAACTTAAAGAAGTAAGAAAGAAAATTGAAAAGTATGAAGAATTAATAGAACTTGATGAAGGATTAAAAGATGATATAGAAAGATTATTAATCGATCTTAGAAAACAAGAAAAAAAATTTACCAAAAAAGAAGAAAAAAGAGAAGAAAAATTAATTATTAAAGAATAATGAATGAAGATATGGAAAACCTAATATTCGACTTGGAAGATTTAAAGATTTGTGAAGAAATAACTAAAAATCATATGGTTGGAAGAACAGGAGGACCACGAGGAATTAAAGAAGAAGATTTTGGAGAAGCTGGACAAACTAGTACAACTAGATATGAAGTTGAAATAGATCCTAGAAGATATGTTAATACTAAACTTGATTTTAAAATTAGAAAATATAAAATGTATAGAGATCAATTTAAACCTGTATTAAGAGAATCAGGGCAAATGAAAATTACAGGATCATATTTATTTCTAGATTGCGAATTAGATGTTAGAAAAGCTATTAATGAATGGAGTACTAATATGATAGTACACTTTAATTATAATTGAAGTAATACCGATAATAAAAATAGAACTGAATATTTATTAGCAACTTTCAAAGGAAATGTAGCTAATTGGTATGGAGGATTAGAAGAAACAACAAAAGGAATTTGGAAAGATAGTATTGAAGCAGGATTTGGAACTACCATAAATGAAGGAATAAATAGAGTTGCTACAAGAATTTATAGAGAATTTGTAGGAGAAGATTGGGTAAATGAAAGCACTAGAGCTAAAACAAAAGAAATAGAAGATGCTAAGAATAGAATAGAACATTTACAAATTTGTAATATGTGTTATTTTAATGAATATTACTGTGAATATAGTAAATATTATTATATAATGTATGGAAATGGAGTAGATAAATATTATTATAAAGATGTTTTTATTAGAAAATTACCACCACCATGGAATAATTATTTTCAAAATAAGATTAGAGAAAAACAAATTGGAAGAAATGCAAAAGCCTATACTTTAGGACTTATAATAAGAACTATAAAAGATGAAATAAGTTTAATATGTAGCAATCAAATGGTTTATAGACAATCAGGATTTGTACAAGATAGAATTTGTTGTCAAGACACTGAAATACCAGGAAATTGGGGATGTTATGATTATAGAAAAGGAAAAAGAAAAAGAAAACATAAAAAATATAAAAAAGTTTAAAAGAAAATATTTTAAACCAAAAAGGAAATATTTCAAAAGAAAATATAAATCTTATAATAAAAAACCATTAGATAAAAAACGATGTAAATATTGGAATTGTAATGAAGAAGGACATATAAGCACTGAATGCCCAAAAAAGAAAGTTAGACTACTAATTACCGATTTTGAACAAATTAGAGATGAATGTGAAGAAGTCAACTTTGAAGAAATAGAAACTGATGAAGAGATTTTTGAAGAAAAATCAGATTCGGATGAAATATATAGTGAAGAAGAATAAAAATAGAAAAAATAAAACTATTCTAAGTATGGGGACTAATTTTGCAATATAATACCTATTCCATTAAGGGTAAAATTGACCTTTTAACAAAAACTTTAAATATTAAACGTTGACATGTCATTTTTAATAATCCCCCCTGTGAAGAAAAGGCGCAGTCAT
>CM032624.1:2530157-2615857 GCA_019097785.1 Fraxinus excelsior
CCTAGTGTTTGTCCTTTTTGATCTTATAATTTTAATTCTTCTTTTCTTTTGTTTTCGTACTTCTATTTTATAAATCTTGAAGGAATCTAGCGCCCCGTCCTTATGATTTAGAAGATAGAGATACATATAATTTTAATGGCATTTATAAATGGGATAAAATATCTATGACCATTTTAACAACGGATAGAAAATGGTCCATGGATATCCGTGCAAATGATCTCAAGAATATCTAAACTCCTTTTGGCACCTTTAGTGATCTTATTTGTTTGTTTTTCCTTTATGCAATCACTACAGGTCTCAGAATCACTAAAATTAAGGATTGATAAAACTTTATCATTTACTACCTTTTTGAGTCTCTCTATGGAGATATGTCTCAATCTCTTATGTCATAACTTAAAGAAATTTTCTTTAACAATATAACGCTTACTGTCAATATCATTACCAAGCAGTTCGGATAAGTTATGCTCATAAATGGGATCCAAATCAAATTTATATAAATTTTCAACTGAAACACTATGTTCAACAATAACTTAAAATAGGCTAAATGTTCTATTTTCAAATACAAACTTGAAACCCAAAGATGCTAGTCTTGAGATAGAAACTAAATTACAAGAAAAGCATGGAACATAAAATGTGTTTTTTTAGATCCAAATGAAAACCAAAATTTAAAACTAATCTAAAAGTTCTCACTCATGAACTCAACTAATTTCCAGAATAAACTCTTTGTTCATTTGGTTGTGGTTTCTTTAAGTCCAAAGGTCCTGTATGGTATTGGCAATGTGAATTTTAGTACCTGAATCAATCCATCATGCATTGTTTGGAACATTAACAAAAGAGATTCATGACAAGCTAAAAAGATAAGAGTACCTTTATTCTTGAGCCATTTCTTATACTTGAAACACTTATTCTTCGTATGCCCTTTTTTCTTACAAAAGAAATAGACATTCTTATTGCTATTTTGCTTCATTGGCATTTTGTTCTTCATTTTAGGACTGTATTTACCCTTGTTCTCACTTCCTTTACCATGAATTGTCAGATGAGCAGTTTTCAACTTCTCATGTTTTAGTCTCTCCTCCTCTTGAACACACATTATCAAAAGTTCATTCACAGTCCATTTTTCCTTGTGTTATAAAATATTTTAAATGAACCATGCTTTGTAGGGAGTCCTTTATGTTCTTACGCACATCTTTAAAATTGCTAAACTTCTTGCTTAAAAGCATTTTCATTAAGATGTTGGCCGACATTTTGTCAGAACTTAAAAATTGCTCTTCAATGGCTTTTATGAAATCTTTGGTCTGATCACATTGAGGGATTGATCCCCTGACACTTTTACTGACATGAGGTTTTATGAGACTCAAGCCCGAGCGATTGGATCTTTTCCACGATTCATATAGCTACCTTTCCTCCGGCATGCTAGATTCTATAAGGATAAGTGGTTCGTCCACACGGAGCTCCATATCCATACACAAGTAAGGAGAATTTCTCCTTTGAATAAAAAAAGTTATCAGCAAATAGAATTGGAATTCGAATAGACTCATTGAAAAAAAAAATTAGGAATCACTTCATAAGAAAAACACATATATTAATACTATGAAAACTATCTTTATAATAAATTAACTAATGTCAGTTCAATTTTTGTAAATTAAAACATTTCCTTGTGTGTAGAGGTTGTTATCACACAATGAATTTACAAAGACTAGTAATATCGATACAAGTATTTCTATACATGTGGGTCTAGGAAATTTCTTGTTTCGATATTTAATGATTACTTTATTGCAATTCAATCCTTAAGATAATTATTTCTCTGTGTGGCCAAATAATCATCCTATGAATTAACTGCACTTTATGAAATTAAATGTTGTATGTATCATCAAATAATTATTTATGTGATTTATGTCTCATGACATAAAATTATAACTAAATGTGCCTTTGGCTAATCTTAAGTTATAATAACATGTCGAAACCTCAAATGACATCTCTAAGTTGAAGATCTTTAAGGAGTTTGATAAACATGTACTAAATCCTCCAACAAAATATTCAATATATTTCTTCAAATTTTAAAATATTGCGTGTGTATAAATTTTTAACAACCACGCTATTTTTTAAAATTCCAATGAAAGTCAAATTGCTGCTTAAAATATAGAAATTAAAAAACAATGTAATCAACGGTTATATTCAAGTTGAATGCAATCGTCATATTATAACTAATTAAAAGAAAAGTATGTATATCACGCCACCAGGCCCACCACACGTACACTGCCCCTTTCATTTTTTATTTTATTTTATTTTATTTCTGCTTTAGACAATCTGATTCCATTAAAGAATTACAGTCCATAAAAATTGGGAAAATTATCAAAAATCAGACATTAAGTTTGATATTTTAAAAAATCAGATTTTCATGTATTTTTTTTTTCACTTATCAGGACTTTTATCTTTTTTTTTTTTATTAAAAAAATGGTTTTTTTTTATCATTTTAATAAAATAATTAATCCTTTAAAACCCTAATTTATCAATTCATCCCCACACACCCCCATGGTTTCTCTCCTCCCTCCCTCCCTATGATCGACAGCGCCAGCAGCGTCGACGCTGCTGGACCCATGTAAATTTATCAATTGGCTCCTTTTCAGATTTCACCAGTTCACCAAACAATATCTTCATAGTTCACACCGTTACCGAACTATTATCCCAGATTCTTGATGTTGATTCTATGACTTCAATAAAATCATATATGAAGAAGAAAAAAGGGCTGCCGACGAAGATTTTAATGGACACTATTTTGGAAGTGAAAATGGAAAAGTTGAAGATGGAAAATATTGGGATCCAAGTCATTTGTGATAGGATTCATCATTCATGGGATTGTGCCAAAGGGTAAAAATCCAGCAGTTGCCAACACCTCTAATGCAAAGTGTAAGGTTGATATGAGAATCAAGATCTTGAAATGGAGCTTTTAATATTTTTTCGATAATTTAATAATTAATTATCACTGATACTTATTTTGTATTTTTATTGTCATTATAGTACTCTGATTCACAGCAGCGTCAACGTTGCTGTGATTCCAGCAGCAGCAGCGTCGCGACGCTGCCAATGTTGCAATCGAGCTGTTGTAGGTGGGTTTGTGGCGAATCTGGGCTGTTGTAGGTGGACGAGGAAATTACATTGAAGCAGTTGGGTGGGGGTGTATGGGTGTTTGGCTCAGCGGTGGATCTGTGGGTGGGGGGCGGATCTCTGTGTGTGGCTGTTGTTGGTGGAGGATCTGTTGGTGGTGGTTTGGGTTGATCTGTGGTGGTTTGAGTTGATATGTGGTTGGTGTTATTATTGGTGGATAGTTGTGGCAGTGGAGGTGGCAGCGACGGTAGGGATGCGACGAAGAATGTCTGTGACCAACTAGTTGATCGATCTGTGACCGGTGACCAGATATTGTTGGTGTATTGGGGTTGGGGACTGGTGTGGCAGATGGGATGAAGTGTCTTTGACCCTATATTTGGTTGATCTGTGACTGTGACTAAGTATTGTTGGTGTATTGGGATTATGAATGTGACCTTAAAATTCGTTAACCTGTAACTGAAAATATAACATGTGACCAAAAAATGTGGAATAATTTTTTAAATTATGACCAATTAAAAATCTGTGACCTTTTTAAAAAAAATCTGTGACTTATAATTTTTTTTTCAGTTACCAATGAAGTCAATTGTGAATAGCTCAATTTTTTTGATCTGTGACCTTGAAATAATCTGTGACCAATTAATTTAATAAGTTGTGACTGAAAATTAAAATTTTAACTACTTAATAAGATATATGTGACATCGGAATCGGAGCAACTGTCGAAATTAAGCGACGGTGAAATGGTCACGGGAGTAGTCGTCGGAATTAAGCTCGACCAAAAAACAGTCGCCAGTCCACGGAGTAGTGGGGTGGGGTGGGGTGGGGTGGGTTAATTATATTATATTACTGTAAATATTTTTAATATAATAATTGTGAAATATAATTAATTAATTCATGAAAAACCTGATTTTTGGAATTCTAAACTTGGGGACCTGATTTTTTATTTCGGGATAGATAAAGTTTGAGTTGTGATTTTTTCCCATAAAAATTCCTACCAAAGATAACCTGGTTGAAGGTACATAATAAAGCTCGAGCCCAAACATTTAGTTCCAAGGCCTGCTTTGAACAACATGTGATATTTCATATTTTGAAAATCATTTAAATGTAGTTCTATACGTTCGAATTGGTGGAGCAGGTGAACACAGAGATCGAAAGTCACGAATTCGAATCATCTGCCACACTTCCTCGGTCGAGCCCGTCCACCAGCCTTGGTTAATGCGGTTTATCTCTCATGTGTGATTCGCGAGTTACTACACATAGAGCGAAGTTTACTCAGTACGCACTCACGGATAGCAGCTATGAGTTCTTACGTCAACAAAGAAAAAAAAAAGGGAATGATCGAGGAGAAACTTTTGAATACCAATATTATCCTTATATATTTAGTTATAAGCCCAATATACCTTTATTTAATTTTAATTTGTTAATAATTAATTAATAATATTAATTTAATTTATTCAATATGAAGTAAAAATCCCTTTTCTTTTACATTTGTCAATAATTCCCTAAGCTAATCTTACATAAAATTTTGTTAATATCATTAATTCAATTTATTCAACGTGAAATTGAAAAGCGAGTGTTGTTTATGAAACTGAAAGGATTGCTTTTGAGATTTAAAATAAAAAATCTTCTAATTTGATTAATATCATCAATTCAAAATGAAATTAAATGCTGTTTAAAGAGCTTAAATAATGGTCTTAAATAATCATTTATAGAAATTAAAAAAACATTTTTTTATAATTTGATTAATAGCATTAATTCAATTATTTTAAGCTTTAATTTTCACAATCACAAAATCCACATTCTAATTGGCGAACCTCAATTCTTCTTCAATAGTATGGCGACTCCGGTCACCAATGTTCATGAGCTTCTTGAATGCCCTGTTTGTAACAATTCTATGTACCCTCTTGATTTTTACGTTCTAATATTCACATGTTTACATACTTTCAAATAGATCTAATAAGAGTTTTGTTACGTCAAAATAAGAATTTTATGATGCATTTTGAAGTTGTCATTTACAATAAAGTAGATTTTATGGTTTTAAGTATGCAAATTATTTTTCCCATGCAACGCATTCGTAGTAGTAATTTTGTTAACATGTTTAGTTATTGTCAATTCAATTCAACTTTGATATTTTTAGTTATTCATCCTTAAGGTATGTTCTTTTTCCTAATTTCATTTCGCATTAGAAAAAAAGAACGTGTTATCTCCCGCATTGCAACAGCAAATTCTGGTGAGTGAGAAAAATATTACTTGCGATTACTATTGAACCAAACAAAAGGACCTACCTCATTTGAGTTCTTGCTAATAGTTGACAAGTAGAGTATTCATCATTTAAGGAGACAGCATAAAAAAGAGGTCTTTTGGAATATGATCATAGCAATATTAAATGTTTGGACGAAGCAGTCGCATTTGAAATACCTTTCGAATTTTAAAGACTTTTTGCCACGTTATTGGTTCAATATGATCCTACTGAAATAAGAAAATTGTGGAACATATATTTTGAAGACTTAATGACGCCGGGCAGAATAGCGATTATTCTGCAGGCTGTGATCAATAGACAAAAACAGAGGATAAAACAAGAGGAACATCAAAGGAAACGATAAGAAATCTTTATTATTCAACAATTGAATGAAAAATAACCCACAAACCGGGTTATATAGCCGAATATGCGAAATTAGTGAAAATTTAAAAAAAATGGTAAATTCTAATTTTACTACCAAAATAACATACTTAATAAAAGAAATAATATCACCAAAATTCGGCTCAAATCGAGCTCTTATTTTATGTCAAAAAGGTAATCGAAATATTACCATAAACGGCAAAAAATAACTTAAATTGATGATTCGGAAAGGAAAACGGCTGAATTCGGCTTCGAAATTGATGCTCACCGAGCAAAGATGGATGACCACGTCGTGTGCGCCGAAAAAACCTTTTCGAATTGGGGTCATGGGCGTGATTCGAACAACCATAACAAAAGTTATAGTCAAAATACCGAAGCATGCCCGTAGATGGCCTAATTAGGAAATACCGCCAATTAATTGCAAATCTTACATTGATCTGCCAACTTATGGTATCTCAGCGCCAATAACGTACTATCAGACAGCTCGACCTCGTTTAACTCGGATTCTCCTGCATCACTTAACAGAAGATTACAAAAGAAACGTTGAAGAATATTACATGCATGTGCTTTGCGACTTGTGAGATATACGGTTTTCATCCAATCTATGGAAAAGACTATTAATGCATATAACTTGTCTCAACTTATTGATACCTTTAGTGCTAGCAATGAACCTAATGCAAAGGAAAATTTAGATGAATGCTCTGTCGAAGTTCTAAATGTTGATATTCATGAGACATCATATCTAAATCCAGATAAAAAAAACATGCTTTTGATATTAAACTCGAAATAATGAATAGTGAAAATGGAGGTGTATTTTTCGTTGATGGACCGACGGTACAAGATTTTGAAGAATTCAACATTGGAGTTGAAAATCAAGATTTCTTACATTATTTCAGCCCTTGTTTGGTATTAATTTAATTCAGATTTTAATTTAAGTCAAAGTTAAACAATCAATATTAACCACATATTTTATGGATTCCACAACTTTTTAACCACGCATTTCAACTTTTTTTTTTTTTTTAATCAAAATTTACCAAATAGGGGCTCAATATCCGAGTGATATTTTTCATTATTATTTTTGTAATTTATATAAAATCACGGTAAGCTAGATCTATATTTGTATTGAATGAAGATAAACCATATTGTTTATTTATTTTAATTCAAAACTAGTAATTTAATATTTCTTTATTAATTTTGTATATCTATTGCATTATTTAATTGTTTGGCCATCAACTAGATAATTAATTGTTTGTTATAGTGTTGAGAGACTCACAACAAGTTTAGAACGATGCAAAATTAACATATGTACAATAGATGTTAAGAATAACATTTATCACATATGCAATCATATAAATAATCTAAGATTTAATGCATTCTGTTCATTCAAATTCGGACTACAATATAATTAATTTGTCTTGAAAAAGAAAATTAAATACATTAACTTTATCGATGGTAAAAAATGCATGAATATGACTGGATTACAGATCGAGAATTGAAATAAATACATTAACTTTATCGATTGTCAATAATGTATGAATATTTTTACCTTTAAATGTCTTTTGTTTGATTTTTACTATGACGACAAAAGTTTTTCATGATTACTCTTACTTGAATATGAACTACAATTTAATTACTGGGGTACAATTTTTTCCACAATTTAAAGCAGAACAAAAATGGGCTAGCTCCATTTCAAAGTTAAATGTATTCGACCAAGCCTTGATCAAGGGCGGAGCTAGCCCAAATTTTTTTTTTGAATACGTTATTAACAAAAAAAATAAATCAAGAAACGTGTAAAAGAAAGTATCAATCTTTAATTTAGCAAAATCACACCTTATTACAAGCATTCCTTCGAAGTTCTCACACTTTAATAACGTTGTATAACAACATTGTTGTATAACTTTGTTAATTTATCAATTATTTTCACTAGATATTCTGCTCTATAATTAGGATTAATGTAGCACGATTAGTGGGATTCTAATCCAACACCATAAAAAATAGAGAATAAAAAAATTAAAAATTAAAAATTAATTTTTTAAAAAAAATGGGGGGGTCCGGGTCCCCCCGGGACCCCCCAGCTCCACCCCTGGCCTTGATCATGGTTTTCTTTGACGACACAAACACAAAATGAGGGAAAAGACAAGACTCGACTTATGACTATTATAAAAGAGTCATCGTTTGTCTATGTGACAGTGATATCGTTATCCGATGAAATTAAAATTTAGCGACCTTATTATTATACAGATTGAAAATATCGTTAGAGATGAATTCGATATAAAGCAAAAACCCAGATTGCTAAATCATGTCTGGACCAGCAAAAATGGTGAAGAGTAAATCTACAGTCAAACCTAAATTCAGCCATATCTCAATCTTATCCATTTTCAAGTATACAATCTATCCTATTAATATAGTAATATTCACACACAAACTCAAGCTCATATACGCTCATTTCGTGTTGTATTATTGTCAATTTGAAATGGCAATTAAGAAAGTAGAAATAGTGGCAATACCTTCTGTTATGACTCCACCACTGGCATTGCCACATGGCAGACCCATTGCAACTGTGGACCCATTCCTGCCAAAGAACCAGCCATAGAAGACGAGGCCCTGGGCAATTATGAGGCCTAACTACTCATTCCGACGTTGTCATGCCAAAGTGGATCAAGTCCGAGGCTCCACCTCGGGCAGTGACGACCCCGTGCAAATGTATTGAATTTATTGTGGAATAAATATTAATGTGACATTTGTAAAAGTGTATTTGTGTCTTATCTTATCAATAGAATGTAAGAGAATTAAATGCGTTGTAAGCTAGGAATATCAAAAGGATGGCTAGGGTTAGATGTTTAGGCCAGGGAGATGAAGTCATGTGTAATTTCATCTAAAGGTCACCATCACGTTTGTAATACTATAAATACCCCATCCATGTAACAATTGAAGGATGATGCAACTCCCAACACTAAAAGGCAACTTATTTTCTTCTTAAGCGCGTTAATTTACAGTATTTTACTTTGAGTTCATAGCGATTGGTTATTATCATACAATTGTATTTTGTTTATTCCATCGGAATCCGAATAGGAGTGATCTCGATCGTTGATCTGTCGTTATGTGTCGAAATTAGCTTACGCATACACGAGTGGGTCGGACATATGTGGTAGCATATTTTTTTAGGTCAAAAAATGGGATTAAAATACCCCAGTCGTCTCCCAAGTCGGCTTTCAAGAGATTGCACTGTCGAGAAAGGCCTAAGAGGAAGGCCTGAACCATCAATGTCCAAATGTTTTTAAAGATCCGATGATGAAAACGGAGAGACTCCGACAACGTGTGGATAGAAACGACACAGAAATGGTGTTTAAATACTTGGACGAAAACGACGATGGTAAAATCTTACAAAAAGAGCGCGTGGAAGTGCGTGAGGGCTAGGCTATAGGGAACTATTGATTTTTGTGTGTGTGGGTGTCAGTGTGGGTGCACGTAGCTGTTGGGGATTGAACCAGCATTTTTCGAATCTTATTTAGCCTTGTTTGACTCCATTATTCCAAATTATAATGAAATGAATTTTAACTTTTAGAAGAATGTGTGGATAAAAAAAGGAAATATTTTTGGATTTATGTATAATATTATTTTATTGAATAATGTAAGGTTGATAAAAAGAGAGTGAAAAATGAATTATAATTTAACGAGAAATAGTGGAGGCCGAACGATGCCTACTCTGTAATGACCTAATAGATATCTCGTTATAATAGATTATACGTGAGCTATTTTAGCAGGCCTTTGGATGGTTTTTCATTCAAAAGATAAACAAGAAAGGCAATATTGCCAAACAAATTATTGCAAACATTAAACGTTTGGAAACAATACCCAAATTTCCACACCTATACATCATTCGTTCCAAAAGTACATATAAAGCACGAATTAGATTTTAAATCGCCCAATAAATAAGAACTACCTGTATAGATCATTCATTTATTAAATCTTAATTATAAACTATTGCATCTCTCAATGCTTGCTAAGGAAAATTCTTTTGGCCAAAAGTGCCATGCAAATGGGAAAGGTCGATTTTATTGTGTACCTGACCTAGTAATAAAATTATTACTTGCTGCGATCCCACAACATAAACCATATTGGAAAAAGGATGAATATTTGCTTCATGAATGAGTTTTACAACTTTGGGCGGAATTACAATTTGATTTTTAGCATATTTTAATAAAGATGAATGAAATATGTGATTGAAAAGTTATAGATCCAATAAATTAAATATATTATTAAAATTAATTGTTAATTCCGATCTACGTTAAAATTAAATTTTAATTTCTATTAAATAGGGGTTCATAAGTTAAAAATTTCTAAATGAAATGGGATTTATGACGGGGTCTGATATCATCAGCTATACATGACATGGAACGCACACTAATTAATTTATAGTGGAAAAATCAGTATTTATTCTGATCTAAACAGATTCCAAGAATTAAAATAGTAAAACAATAGATTAAGTTGAAAGGTTGATTCGTGTTTAGTTCGAGTTCATAATTAGCTTGATTTGATTTAGCTAAAAAATTGATAAACTTTCAAATTAAGTTAAAAAATAATTTTAATCATACATTTCACATAGCCCTCAAGTTTTCAAACGCACGTTTTTTCAGCTTTTATCAAAATATACTAAAATTCTAATTTAAATAAATAAATAAAAATCAAATGAGGGCTTGGAGTAAATGTTTTATTTTACAGTTATTTGTAACAACGTTAATGCCGCAGCTAGTTTTTTTTTTTTTTTTAATTACTCAAAATTCTCGTATTCAGTCTTAGGTTTTTGTCTCAGTTTTTATTTTAAAACATAAAAAATGAACTTAGGTGATCTACATAGAACAGACTTGCAAATTGGGGACTTCAACTAAATTTTTCCAACAGGAAAGTATGTTTATGAGTATGCCTCTTTGTAAGTACATCAATAACTCATAAATAAAGGGTATAATATATGTTTGTATATCGCTGCAACATTAGAAAAAGGTCTCCATTTGCTTGTATTCGAAAAAAAAATGTCTCTAAATAGTATGCCTTTTGTGTGTGCATTAAATACGTTTTTACGAGATTTTTTTTTTTTTTTTTTTTAAAGAATTATAAACAATGACACCCATTCTTAAATAATATCCCAGCCTATGAACCGATTAAAATCAAAAGCATTTCACGAACAAACAAAAGATGAAAATTCTCTTATGGTGCAAATTGGTGAGTCTTTCAAAATGTACAACCAAATCATTTACGTCTCATAACTAGTTAGGTCAGCTGGGCGTGATCAATGTATTTATACACGTCAACTCATCAAACCTCAGCAAAAATTATTTTTCTTCAATACGACATAAGTGAACTTGTTGATGTAACCTTAACAAAATATAAGGTTGTTTTAAAAATAAATCTTTATACAAAATCCCAAAACACACATGACACTACAACAAAAATGTGATTTTGCGACTATATTTTACAATATATGAATAGTTGTCGCAATAAGTGATTTAACGAGACACGTTTTTTGAGTTTGTTGCAAAGATTGATACGAAAAAATAAGTACCAAAAACTATATGATGACATTAAAAGTTGCTATGAAATGTGAGTATGAGCGACAAATAATAAAGACATTTTAAAAAAGAGAGAGAGAGAGAGAGAGAGAGAGAGTGGCACTAATGCCCCGTTTGATAGCTATTTTCCAACTTTTGCACATATTTGATAGCAAAATCTTCATCGGAAATTTTTTTCCACATTTTCTAAATTCCCTTTAATGGACAATTTTCATGCAAAACAAAGTCAAACGAATGGTATTCAACATGATAATTTTTTTTGGCAATTGGAACAAATTCTAGACTTAAAGGTAGAAAAAATTATCACTTTCATGGACAATTTCTATAAAAAAAGCCAAACGGAATCAAATTTTCAACATTTTTCAGGTGAAAAATTATATTAATCAAACACAATTAATTACAATTTTCGATAAAATAATTTTTAGACAATTCAATTCCCTATAAAACATTTTCTTTCCACATTTACAATCAAAGGGACCCTAAGATATTTTTGGTGGAAAACTTATGACGACAAAATTTTATCTCAACAAAGTGTTTTCATGCAATAGGATCTACTTTTTTGTGACGTGGAATATTTATTGCTAAAATTATATAAATTGTCGAAAAAATAGCTAATGTTGTAGATTCTAATGTTATTGTATAGTAGAATGAGGCAAAATGCCTTAAATGCGCGTTGTTGTTAAGTTTTTGTGATGTACTTCATCAGTTGGTTTTATTATATTTTGCAACACTTTTTGTTTATAGTCTCAACTTCTTTTTGCAACGTTTTTATAATTTTTTAGAACATGTATTTGCTTTTACATGTAGCTAAAGATAATATTTTAATATGTAATATAATTTTTTAATTTTTTTGTTTATTATTTTTTATCAAGAGGAAAATTATTTATAAAATGTCTGGAAAAATTTGTCTCCGACAAAAATTCAAATATATATATATATATATATATACATACTAGGTTTAAGCAACGTGCAATGCACGTTTGCTTAATTTATATATAATTTTTTTGGTTCATTAAATAATTAATGATGTAATGTTTATGTAATTGATAAAAAATTACACACTGTGATATATTAATTTTAGTTTGAATAGTGTTAAATTCTAAATTAAAATGTATAAGTTTGTGTTTCGTACTATTATATTATATTAAATTTTGTATTTAATCATGAACTTTTTGTACATAATAAAATAATAGATAACATTATAATACAAAACTAAATAAATAAATATTTTTTCTTCATTGAGTTCAATGTACCTTACCAAATAAACTATTAGCATTTTTAAATTGATAATCTCCAATCCATTTTGTTTTTTTAGTTTCATTTTTTCCTATTGACTAAAATGTAGTAGTACAAAGCTTTTTACATTTTTTATTCATTTATTAATAATGTTCTAAAAGGCGTAATGTGTTGCGAAACGTCGATGTTGAGAATCAAGAATCACAAGTTTAGACGTGTCAATACGAAAAATAAGCGTCATAATACGTTTCGTATTTTTAATATTATTTTAATTATTTTTAAGACATTAAATATATTTTTATTTTAAAAAATAGTTTTTTTCTATATTATAAAAAAATAGATTTTTTACTGTATCATAAAATCATCTAATATTTAAAAATAATACTTACTAAACATTGAATATAATACTATAATATTGATAAATAGTGTTAGAAGATTTTTAATTTTTTTTTATTAATTAAGGAACTAAACATGAGCATTAATCATAGGATTTATACGAAAAGTCTGCGGATTTGATAATTCCGATATCTGAAAATGGAGATGAATGATTTTGATTGACAATCGAGAATGATTCCGACGTGAAGTTCGTGGGAATTCAATTGGGGTCGAACCGAATGCAATAAATACATAAAAATAATTCAAAGCAAATCTATCTTTATTAATTAAATTCATTATATATCCTACAATTAGTCCCAACACTAAAAATTAAAAATAAATATGTTAAAATAGTTTACTTTGTTATATTAAAATATTTTAAACTTATAGAAAATAATATATAACATTAATATATTAATAATCAAGTGCAATTTAAATTAAATTTGAAAATTAAATAAATGAAAGAATGAAAGTGAATATTACAATTTAATTAGTTGTAATTCAAAATCAAATTAGTCAATTAGACATACATTTGAAAATGATTTTGATGAGCATTTTAACATTTTTTTTGTTACTATCCCACATTGGAAATTTATAAAACGATTGGAGTTAAGAGTATATATAAAATGCACAATCCCATATTGGAAGTTTATGAAACCTTTGGAGAGAAATGTATCTATAAAATGAGCATGACATCCAATACTTCTATATGGGCTTTAGAATTGTAAATTTTGAAGTCCAATTATGGAGTTAAAAGATTTTTAAATTAAAAAAATTTCGTTAGTTTTTCCGTCAAATCAAGAAATTCCGTTAGTTTTTTCGTTAAACCAACATATTCTGTTTAATATGCACTTTTTATATATAGAAGATATATATTCTGGTCACCGTTTCCGACTATGATTCCGGTCACCGTTTTTCGACGACTGCTCCGATTCTAGTGAATATTCCGATGACCGTTCCACTGTCAATTTATTCCGACGACTACTCCGATTCCGGCAATTGTTTCGATTTCGACGAATATTCCCGCAACAACTCAGGTCACAAGTCATAAGTCACAAGTCACTGTACAGGTCATAAGTCACAACGCATGATTTTTTGTTTATAATAATTGATAACATGATAAGGCTCATGTCTCACATTTTTGTTAATAGTCACGAGTTATTTTCAAATGGTCACAGCACATGTCATAATTTATTTTTCGATCACAAATCAAGGATTTTATAGATTATAGATTAATTTCTCGATCACAACTTAATCAATTGTGAGTTACAGTTCGAATTTTAAGGTCACAGATCATCGAATTTTAAGGGGCACAGATAAATAATTGGTCACAATTTATTTTTCGGTTACAAATAAAGAATTTTATATGTCATAGATTAATTTTTTGGTCATAACTTAATCAATTGCGAGTCACAGTTTGAATTTTAAGGTCACAGATCATCGAATTTTAAGGGTTAAGTTAAATAATTGGTCACATATGTCCAAATAGTTGGTCACGGGTCAACTAATGGGTCACATACCACGACTCTCTCCAATGTCTCCACTGCCACTTGCGACCACCCTCACACGACTATGCCGCCACCAAAACCCATCACGTACCCCCCACAATAACCAAACCCACAGCCACCACTGCCACCCGCCGCAGCCAATATCACAAACCATCACCAACAAAACACCAAACACTAAAAACCACCACCGAAGCCGTCGCCACCTCCATAGTCAAACCGCCACCGCCACCGCCACCAACACCACAAAAACAATCACAACAACCACTGCCAAATTCAATAAAACCCACCTTAACCGCCAGTCCACCACCACAAAATCGCCACCATCATTTCTTCCAGTCTGCTCTCCAGATTCAGATTTCTATTTCTTTAGATCTGCGCCGGAGATTCTCTTCCCAACACCACCAGCAGACCCATCAACGCAACACCATTGAACTGCCGCCACTGCTACCACGGTGGGTTAGAGAGAGGAAACGGGACAGGTTGAGAGAGAGGTGGGAGTGGGGTGGGTCTGACATCGCCGTCGCTGGTTTAACAGTGTAGAGGAAGACAGTGGCAACGAAGGCGGAAGTTTGAGAGAGGGGAGACGAGCGGTGGATGTTGAGGCAGCGATTGATGGAGGTTGATGATGTAGGGTTGATGGTGGTGGACGTTGAGGCAGCGGGCGGTGTTGTATCTGTGGAGAGGCGGAGAGAGTGGAGTGAGATGAGAGAAGTCAGATGGGAAAGGGAGAAATGAAATTAGGGTTGTATAAAAATTAGTTTTTATAATATTATTATTAATATTTAATTAAATATAAAAAATCTGTATCTATATTTAAAATATTTGATTTTTGAAAATAAAACATGAAATCTGATTTTTGAACTTGGATCTCCAAACTAATTTTCACAAGTTTATTTCACAACCCATCTACTAGATCCGACCCGACCCGACCCAATTAATAAAAAAGGAGCCTCTCAACTCTCAAGTAGAGCTATACTTTCAGCCGTCTTCCTCTTCCTCTCCTTCTCTTTCTTTGAGCCCCGTTCTCTTTCTGACAATGGTCGCGATAAGGGGCACTTTTGGAACTTGTTTGCGGAAGGGAGGTATGGGGGCTTCTGCGACGGTGACAGTGTCATGGGCTTAGTCTGCAGTGGCGGTGAGGACTTGGCCGATTTACTGCACTGGACGTATCATAAGCAACATAAAATCCTTTCCTGATTTATTCTTTTTCTGCCTGAAAACAGATCGGAGTATCTCATGAAAAGACTGCGATAATTTCGAAGTTTTTTTGTTCAAAATTTGTGGCGGCGGTTGAAGGTGGAGATCGGATAAATACGGCATCGAGAGTGTTCTTGAAGATATGGCGGAATCGGGTAGTTTTTCAAATGCTTTCCTGTCTAAGGAATCATACAGTGAGCTCCACAATCCCAAATCGGAAGCCGATTGGTAATCTTTGATTGCTATTTTTTCTGCCCTAATTCTTCTGTTTTCTGCATTTTTTCTTATTTTGGGGTGACGGTCATTTCCAAACCTTGCATTAGTTGTAAAAATCAAACAAAAGACATTTAAAGTTGTAAAAATATATTCCTAAATTGCGTTAGTTGCACGAAGAGAGATATTTGGAAATATTGAAGAATCTGTTGTGGATAATTTAGTTGACCATAATTGGAAAGTTCACATGATTTATTTATGTTCTGTCCTTATTGTCTCATCTTCAATAAGGTAACATTGGTATAACGTGTCTATAAATATGGTAATCTCTCTTCTCCACCATTGGAAAGTTTCCTTATTGCCTCATCCTTAATGGTGTCTATATATACTCCAAGTCTCCAAGAACCATTAATTTCACAACTTCGAGTGGAATTTCTTAGCCTGCCTTTCCTTACAAATGCATATTCTCATTTTCACTTGGCTTTTGTGGTTGCCATTCCTAAATCTTTATTCATGGAAATCCAAGAAAAAATCACCCTATCGTGTAGTTGTATTATGGCAAAGGTGGTGGAAATTGTGGAGAAAACCAAGAAAATCGGACAAGATGATCCAAGGAGAATTATACACCGTGCAAAAGTGGGATTAGCTTTCACATTAGTGTCCTCCATCTACTATTTCAAGCCTCTCTATGATTGCTTTGGACAACCGGGAATGTTCTCAGTTGTAACAGTTATGGATGTTTTCGAATACACAGTTGGTAAGTCTAGAGCGTAATTAACAATTAGTTATTATAGTTATATAAATATTAACCAATTTTGCCCTATCAATTTTTTCTTCAGGTGGAACCCTATCAAAGTGCCTTAACAGAGGTTTTACAACATTGCTAACAATTGCTTTAGGGCTTGGAGTTGAATACTTGGCCACCCTCTGTGGAGAGAAAGGAGAGCATGTTCTTCTTGGCATTCTAATATTCATTTTAGGTAAACTTGTACAAAAAACCCTTCTTTTAAAACTCAATATTTCTGTAATCTTGACTAGATTAATCAGATTTAAGAAACTTCATTATTTACATAAGATGAATTGTTTTCAAAATCTCTAAATGCAGCGGCAGCGACGGCAACAGCGTTTACGAGGTTTTTTCCAAATATCGAGAGGAGGTATGATTATGGAGTCGTGATCATCCTCACCATCTCACTGATGGCTATATGGGGCTATCGAGTAGACCAAATTATCCCGCTTGCTCACCAAATGCTGTCCACACTTCTTATTGGTGCCACAACCTGCTTAGCAATCTCCACATTCATATGCCCGGCAGGTCAAGATTTGCATAATCTGGTTGCTGAAAATTTAGAAAAACTTGCAAGTTTCTTAGAAGGTACGTGTGGAATAGTGACAAAAAATTGTCATGCTACTTGTGAATTGAGAAAAGCCGCAGACCCATAAAACATAAAAATGTGATACTTTTATATACAGAATATATCTGCCTGACAAATCTTGTTTAAAAAACTAATTTTTAGGTTTTGGAGATGAATTTTTTTAGATTTCCTGGAGATGAAGGTAATGTAGTTGCTTCAAAAAATGACTAGTTTTTTCCTGTGCTAGAAGCAAAGGCCACTGAAAAATCTTTGATAACTATTCAACAACTTAAACTCTCATAGTTCAAAGTAGCTTAGACTTATTTGTTTAAAATTACAGTTGATGCTATAAAGGATAAATTATCATTACACATCAATGCTTTATTTATTTTCAAGACAATTTTGCTGGGTGGGAGCTTGGTCATGATCGCTTTAAGTTTCATCATCCATAGAAACAATACTTGAAGATTGATGACCTTGCTAAAGAATGTGTCTGTCATATTGAAACACTTAGTGGCTACATAGATTCGAGGACTCGGGTATTAAATGTACAATCAATTCGTCAACTCCAAATTTATTTGAAACAATGTGGTGTGATTGTTGTAATTCTACAAACTTACTTATTTTCACTTGCAAGTTTCATCAAAGTTTTGTAGAAAGATTCATCAACCATACATAACCATAAGCTTAGAATTTGACATGATTTCTCGAAGGTCTTCTATGGCTAGTGACGAAGAGCTTTCGATAATGCTTTTGAGTTTATTAGCTGCTGCTTTGGAATTTTTTAAGTGGGTTTCAACACCACATGGATGTATTGTGTTGTTAATTGTAGCTACTAAATCTTTTAGAGCCTTGTCAGGTTCTAAGCTTATGGTTATACATTGTTGATAAATCTTTCTACAAAACTTTGATGAAACATGCAAGTGAAAATAAGTAATTTTGTAGAATTACAACAAATATAACACATTGTTTCAAATAAATTTGGAGTGGACTAATTGATTGCACATTTAATACTTGAGTCTTCGAATCTATGTAGCCACTAAGTGCTTCAATATGACGAACACATTCTTTAGCAAGTTCACCAATTTTCAAATATTGTTTCCATGGATGATGAAACTTAAAGTGACCATGAGCAGAGCTTATACGCAACAAATTTTTTTCTGAAAATAAATAAAGCATTGATCTATAACGAAAATTTATCATTTATGACATCAACTGTTATTTTAAACAAACAAGTCTAAGCTATACTTTGAACTATAAAAGTTGAAGTTGTTAAATAGTTACCGAGGTTTCCTTGGTGGCATTTGCATCTAGCACGTTTTTATGTCCTTGAAGAAAAGACTTGTCATTTTTGAAGGCAATTACACTACTTTTATTTTCAGGAAAACTAAAAAATTTATTTTCAAAACTTGAAAATTAGGTTTTTTAGCAAGGTTTGTTAGACACATATTCTGTATATAGAAGTACCGCATTTTTATATTTCATGGGTCTGCCGCAATTCACAAGTACCATGACAAATTTGTCACTATTCCACGCGTCTAAGAAGCTTGCAGGTTTTTCTAAATTTTTAGCAGTTAGATTATGCAAATCTTGACCTGCCCAAACTAGACATACGAATGTGGAGATTGGCCGATTTATTCTGTACTGATATATGAGGCTTTGTACTATTTATCATATAGAAGTCGATGATATATAATAGTTCTATGTATTAAATCGCCCTTGTACATTGTATGTACTGACATAATTATGAAGGAAAACATTAAAATTAAGCAAAAGACTTTCTTAATCCTGTACAAAGTTTTCAATAAAATGGAATACAATATCACAATCATATTAAAATTAAGGTTGCTCAAATTTTAGTGTACTGCTTGTTTGACTTAGATTAGAACTATTAAAAGCCTCTTCAGAAAATAGGAAATTTGTCCTATATAAGAAAATGAATTTTGTCCGCTATTCAATTTGTAAATAATGTCCTTTACCATCTAGTTATGCTCGTCAAACTAGTTTGTAACCCATTGGACACTATGATCATCTTCCTCGTCAATTTCTTTTAATAAAAGAGCGCTACAGTTATTTTGCACGATTCATACGTTATTTCTGTTAAAAATATTGACCAATTTCATTTTCATAAAATTGACTTGGAAGAAAAATTGGTCCTGAAAGTAATCAAATGAGACCAAAAGAAGTCCCATCTCAACTGATTGCAAAATTGAGCCCATCTGAATTTGTCAATATTGCAAAATACTTGGGAGTTGACCTAGCTAGTGGGTCAAGAAAATCACATTCTTCCCAATTTGTTTCTTCCTTTCTCCCAGTTTGAAAGGCCGGCTATCCCAAGAAAATATTTTATATTATATAAACAACATAAATCACGCTCTAATTTTATTTTAATACAATATTAACATATGCTCTTTTGTCATATTTTCTACGTTAAAAATATTAGATGGATTAGACGAATTTTGTAATTTTATGTGGTCGGAACATAGTATTTGGATAATTTGACAAACAGAATTTAAAATGTCTCATTATTTTCTTGATTATAACATCTAATTAAGAGGTTATTTTACTAATAACATCAAATGGTACTATATATATTATTATGTATTTAATGTTCTTCAAAATTCTACAATAAATTAAATTATATGCAGTATGGTTGATTATAACATTTAAACCACTTGTATACAACCATTTCATTTGTAAAAATGTCAGAATACTCACATGGGGTGAGATCCCATGTAAATAAAATATTATTATAAAAAATGGGGCCCACCCCCCATTGTGTGTTTTCTGTTATTTGTACAGATTTTTTTTTCCGGTGACAATAGCATTGTTCTAATTATAAAATGGGAAGGACTGATGAGGCAATGATTTTTTGTAACTTGTCAAAAACTCATTTAAATATTTAAAAGCTTATTTATTATGCATCAATTTGAAGTTTGAAGAGTCGAAAACTGGACCCCAACGACCTCATTTACACCCTTAAAAATAAATAACTTAGGGCTTGTTTGATAGGCCATTATTTTTTATGGAAAATAGAAAACAAATTCTAACTTCCACTTTTACCTTGTTTGATACACTTTTTCTTTCCCCATAGAATTCATTTTCTTGGTTTGGCTCACATGCTCATATTTTCCTTGGTTTTGTGGAAAACTAATTTGGTGGAAATTAATTTTCCAACTTTTTTTTTTGGGCAATTGAAAAAAATTCTAGATATAATGATAAAAAAAAATTATCACTTTTATTGACAATTTTCATGTAAAACAAAGTCAAACAAATAGTATTCGGTATGGTAATTTTTTTATTTTTTAGCAATTGGAGCAAATTCTAGACCCAATGGTAAAAAAAACTATCACTTTAATAGACAATTTTCATGAAAAATAAAATCAAACGGACACCAAATTTTCAACATTTTTCAGGTAGAAAATTATATCAATCAAACACAATTAATTACAACTCACAGTAAAACAAATTTTAGGTAATTCAATTCCATGTGATTCATTTTCTTTCCACCCAAATTTCACATTTGCAATCAAACGGACCCTTAGTGTTACAAAAAAAAAAAAATACTTGGCCAAAAGAGGGAAAAGAAAACAAGACAAAAAAACCAAATCTTTAATTTATTTAATTTTTTTTTTTAATTTGGACAATATTTGACAACAATTAATCATAGTATAGGACAGATGATTTGGTAGAGGTGAGTAGTAGTTATGTTCTTATATTAATTGAAATTGAAATTAAATTGAAATCTTGTGATTGTCTGTTTTTAAGAAAGACAAATCCATTTTCCCCCCAAGAAATTCCCATCTAGAACATGTCAACATTTTGAAACCCCCTTTTCTTACATCACAAAGCATTAATTCACATTTTCCATCATTATTTAGATTACTAATTAATGAATTATTTTGTCTTCTTATACTCTTTGTTAACTACTTCAAACCCTTCTTGTCTTTCCCGCAAGTCAAGGTAACATAGAAAATTACGACATTTGTTTTGTTTTCCTTGAAAATTATAAATTGTCATATTTTTATCACTTGTCGACGGAAGTTTTCATTTCTAATCACAAAAATATGTCGACAAGTTTTTCTAACGATGAAGTACACGACACCATTTTGTTAGTAGTATTAGTATGCCGAACATATTTATTGAATGCAAAATGTTGTAGAATATGTATATATATAAATTTACATAGTTTAATAAACAAAAATACTTGTACGCATGGATTATTTATAATTTTTTTTAAAATTCTTATTAGGGCCTAATTTATATTTTATTAAGATTTAGAGTTTCATCTTAAAAGGTCAACATTTTTAAGAGTAGCAGCTCAAGATATTTATTAATTGATCTGTATCAACATCATTTATCGATATGAGATATATATCTCTTAACACGCCCCCGTAAGATAGTGACTCATTTGAGCAGACCAATCTTGAAATTCACGTGCTTATTTTAGAGTCTTAACGGGATCGAATCGCTTGTTGGAACATAATGGGCTCTGATACTATATTAAGATTTTGGATTCCATCTTAAAATGTCAACATTTTTAAGAGGAGTAGCCCAATATTTTTATTAATTAGTCCGTGTCAACATCATTTATCGATGTGTGATATATATCCATTAACATATTTTGAACCAGATACGGTAAATAAGATTATAAGGCTAGTAGCCAACATTGAGCTTCATTTTTATTTTATTCTCATTCTTGATCGATATGTTGTATGATCATATATATACAATCTTCAACAAGAAGTAGCAATTCCAAAGAACAAATACTATTACTAGAATGTGAGGTAAAAGTGAAGAAGTACCCATTCATGAATTCTATCTCTATCACCGATGTATTTGGAACAAACGAGTAAATAGTTAATTTTTTATTAATTTTAAATGAGAAAATTTCAATTAACGGAAGATACTTGTTAAAATTCTAACGATATTCTGTCAATTAAAAATATAGATTAATTAATTAAAAACCCTCCAACAAATTTCCGTGCTTATACATTGGTAATTACTCACGGATTCGTTAGTCCGTTGTATCAATCCGAATTTTACGAATGAAATTTGCAGATAGAAATTATTCGTTAATAAAAGGTTTTATCGATGGAAATTAGGGCGCTAGCACACATAAATTTCCCTCGCTAATGTCGCATTTTTTGGTAGTGTACTTTATAATGAATAGAATCATATTTATCGAGAAGCTAACCAGACGGCATATTCATTAGTGTGACTTGGAGCTCAAGGTAATTCAAGCTACTTATAATCTATCTCCAGTTTCCGTGTTTATACTATTGGTTGCATCCGCTTGGATAAGTGTAACTTGCCTTGTTTTCATTTTCCGTAGTCGTAATGATGATATTTTGTAAGGGAAGTAATAATTCTTTTTTTATTGTTTTTCTTTATTTCTGCTGTAAGGGAAGTAGTACTTCCCCATTTAATTCTTCGTTTCTTTTCATTTGTAACCACGGTATTCCTCCGCCACAAAAAATGGCATATTAATAAAATCTCGAAGGTACCGCACTTCTTCCACTAAATAATTAAAAAAATGGAAGCATATATATGTAAGCAAATAAACTTTATAATGAAAGGTCTAAAATCGCAGCAGAGCCAACAGCTAAAATCAAAATATGTCTTCAGTCTTGATGTATATTAATTACAGTATGTATTAATAAATATATAAAATTCTCCACTTTCCACATTTATTAATACATATTTTATTTTTTTCTAATTAACTTAGATACCAGCCAAGTAAGACTAAAAATCTACCCTTAAAATACTACTCTTGGCCTGCATGAGAGAGAGATTATTCTCATATTATTAAATTAATTCAAATCTAAGGCGATTTGACCTAGTAATTAATGTCAACAGTACAGAGACACAAAATAATTAAGCAAACATGTTAAGATATTTACATTTCCTTTTATTTAATTTTTTTGGGAAATAATTTTTCTCGATGATCATTGCATTTACAAGAAAATATGATAAATATCAAACGACTAATTAATCGTTAATATATTTGTGCGAATATAGACCTTATTTACTAGAATTCGCGAAATAGACTGATTTTCTTGCAAAAAGAATCAACATTGTTAGTCGTTGCCATCTAATACACTAGATGTATTATATGTACATGGCACGCATGAACGCATAAAAGTTATTATTCTCACAACACCTCGAAAAAGACATTACTACATTTTTATGAATTTAAAAGAAAATATTAAGAGAAGGTGAAAGGGGGGGTTTGCAGACGATATAAATTAATTATACTGTATTGATTTTGATGCTTCTGAGATCACACCTTTGCTCATCATAACCTGAATTACTATTATTTTTGTCAAAAATATCTTCAATCAGGCCATCACGATTAAGATTCAATTAATTAAAATTGAATAACCTGATGGTGATTGTGATTATAATAAGGAAGGTGTATATACAAATAAATCTGATGCAAGAAACTCTCTGCATAGTATAAAACGACAAGTACAAACTACAAAATCAGAAATTTTTTGCTATTTTTTCATTTCATGAAGGAAGCTTCCTGGTTTTTGCTTGAGCATTAAAAAATTAGCATCCCAACAATTTAGTTTTCATAAGTCATTTTCTGTTTATAATTTTCTTTTTTTTCTTCTATTCTTTCTCTCAACGATAATTGGATTGTCGGTACGTAGTCATTTATACATTTCAGAAAACTCAAAACGTGACAATAACGAAACTTTCATAGTAAACTCCATCATACTAATTTAAATACTTTGAGAATTTGTACATATTTCTGTATATGAATTCAAAAGAGAAACCTCATTTATAAGGTTAAAACAAAGGAAGCAAGAATGATTTTATACTATTTATGCAATTACAAAATTAATAATCATAGAATATCACAATATCACGGAAAACAAAAAAAAAATATATGTTTCCGTATCTTAAACAAATACCCTAGCCGATGCTCGCTTGGATATCTCAATCGGGAGCAAAATTGGTCGATAAAACTGTCAAGTCACTAATTGTCATAAGGGGCTAGGGCAACAAATTGACCATAAGACAAACCTAGGTTAAACCTTGGATTTTATCTACAGGAAAAGTAAACATAAGTACGAGAAATAAACCAATTATTACAATAAAATGATGTGCAGTATGTCTTAATCAATTATGCTACTTGTACAAAGGTAGTTTAAAAAAATGTGTTAACAAAATGATGTGGTAAGATCTAGGTCGTTAATTTAAAAAACTGTTTTTAAATTATTGGTCAAGAAGTTACCAACACGTATTTTGCAAACTAATTTTGTAACCTAACTTTGTACAAATAGCATGACTTATGTCTTAATAAGGATCTAGCAGCCGGCCTAGGGGAATAAGTCTATCAACAAAAATCAAATCCGTGCCCCAAATGTCTTCTTTCCCCACACCTTCAAACTGATCTCAAATCAAATTGCTAAGCCCTTAAATTGTCTTTTCTATATGTCTCCCTGGCTATAATCCTCGAACCTCTCTCCTTAATTCTCTATTTCAATCCAAGAAAACGATATAAACCTTTCTTCTTCAAGATTTTCTAAGAAAAGGGTATTTTCCATGGAGTCGAATCATCAAGAAGAATCGATAAACTCGAGTGAAGAACCTGAGCAATCGGAGCAAGACAAGAATGATCTAGGCGTGGGCCGGTTGTATGAGTGTGTGTTTTGCAAGAGAGGATTCAATACTGCACAGGCTTTGGGTGGCCACATGAATATCCATAGAAAAGATAGAGCAAGGAACAAACCTACTTCAACCAATTCCAATAGGCAAGAAGAAAATTACACAGTCCCAAGATTCCACCAGCAGATACTCTCCAGTTATCAACCAGTACAATATACTGCATCTCATCATGATCAGGCATCATTAAATTATAGAACATATTTTCCAGCATCCACGTCTAGTACTAGACCCTTGTATCGACAGGATTGTCATGATGATCGTGATCAACAACAAGCGAATCAATTCGGGGACGACTGGCGCATGAATTTGAGCTTAGAATTTGTGCCAGCAGTTATGGAAAATTTGGAGAAGAAACAAGTCATAAGTCAAGAAGAGGAATTGGATCTGGAGCTTCGACTTGGATAGTATTGATGAACAGCTTTTAATAATATTCTCGTTTTCATCGATCTCAGGTAGTTACTTACGAAATTTAGAAGTTTCTATCAAAAGCACCATTTGTTTATATAAAATGGTTACTTGTGCTCAAGAATTTCATAACATGTGGTGAAGAATGAAGGAAGAATATGCTGTGCAGTGGGAGTTGCAAGGTTTCTTGCTGGAAAGAGCTTTTTATTGTAGCATGTTTTTATTTCAACTTATAAATCTTTAACCCTAATTTGATTAGGGTTCTATAATTTCCCTACTCTAATCGTGCCAACTTCTACTGATCTCCACTTTTTGTAGTTTAATTACCAGGCATTTATAGCTGGTTTTGGTGTCTAAGATTTTATTTCTCTTGCACTGGTATCAAAATATTATCTTTTTTACTTGATCTGGTAATAACACCACAAGTTAGCAAAATGCCAAGGGAATTAAAAATAAAAAGAAAATTCAACTATTTGATGCCATTTTTATTCTTATAGTTTGATAAAAATTTGTATACTTGATCTGGTAACAACACCATTAGTTACTGGTATTTATGAACTAGATACCAGTATTATTTTTGTTGCTATAACTAACATTTAACAGTGGTTTTTGGGAAAAGGAAAATAGGAAAGTAAGTAACTAAGATTTAACGGTGGTTTTTGATAGAAGCCAAGGGATAAATTGCTTGTCTACAAGTACGTTTGTTATGAATTTTTTTTTTTTTTGCACCATACCTTATATTTCAGTTAAAGATTGCATTGAAGGGATTGTTTCTGTAAAGGAAATGCCTCAAGCCAATATGATGTGAGGAGATGCTCATTTATAGATACATGCTGTACAATTACAAATATGGAAACAAAAATACAAGGAAAACGACATGCTACAATTGTGGAGAATCACTCATATCTTGGTCATAATAAGAGGAATGAGATTGTCCTCTAATTATATCCCCCCTCAAAGTTTGGCCACCGCTTTTGGGAAAATATCAGCCAGCTATAGGTGTGAGGGGACAAAGCCGAGACTAATAACCCTTCGAGCAATAAGTTCCCAAACAAAATGATAGTCAATATCAATATGTTTGGAGTCAGATTTGGTTACCGGGTTGGAAGCAATGAATATGGCACTATTGTTGTTGCATAAGAGTCTTGGAGGAGAGGGGAGGGTGATCTGGAGCTCTCAAAGAAGTTGAAGTGTCCATGAAAGTTTTGCAGCAACAGAGGCACGAGCACGGTACTTGGTCTTAGCACTAGAGCGTGCAAAAGTAGTTTGCTTTTTAGAGCACCATGAAATTAACTTGCGGCCAAGATAAACAGGAAATCCGGTTGTTGAATGTCAAGTGACGGGATAGCCAGGCCCAATTGCATGAGAATAGCCGAGCAAAGTCTGAGAGGAGTCCCGTGAAAGTTGCAGGCCATAATGGTAGGTTCCTTTGACATGGCTTAAAATACGCTTCAAGGCTCTAAAATGATCAACGGTGGGAGCATACATATATTGACATATAGAGTTAACACTGTAGGATAAATCCAGCCGTGTAAGAGTCAAATATTGTAATGCGCCAGCTATGGAACGAAACTGGGTAGCATCTGAATAAGAAATACTAGAATCGGTTAGATGATATATATCCCACCAAAAATGGAGTTGAGATAGGCTTGCAATCCACCATTTTCGCTTGAGTCAACAGATCAAGTGCATATTTAGCTTGGCTGAGAAAAAAGATCCTTGTCATTTCTAACAACTTCAATCCCCAAAAAATAGTGTAGATCACCAAGATCCTTCATGGAAAATTCTTTGGCCAATCGATCAATGAGAGAACGCAGCATAGAAGAATTGCTTCCTGTTATTACCATATCATCGACATATAGGAGAAGATAAATAACACCATGAGGACTATGATAGACAAAGAGAGAGGAATCTGCACGACTAGCAATAAACACAATAATAAGTAAAAATTGACTGAAACGCTGAAACCATGCTCGAGGGACCTGTTTAAGATCATAAAGAGCACGTTGTAAGTGACGGACATGAGTTGGGAATTGCAAATCAATGAGCCTGGGGTTGCTCCATATAGACTTCCTCGGAGAGAAACCCATGAAGGCAGGCATTTTTTTACGTCAAGTTAACGTGTAGGCCAATTATTCATAGCAGCAAGGGACAAAATAATGCGAACAGAAGCAGGTTGAACAACGGGACTAAAAGTTTTTTCAAAATCAATGCCATGCTTATGAGAAAAACCTTGCACCATTAGACGAGCTTTTTTGATGCTCAATGAATTCGTTGGCATGAAGCTTGGTCTTAAAAATCCATCTACAACCTACAACATTATGATCAGGTGGGCGAGGAAATAATTGCCATGTGTTATTGTGCTTGAGAACGGCAATTTCATCATCCATTGCCAAGAGCCATGCTAGATGCTTGACAATTGACTTATAACCACGAGGCTCTTTAACCGCAAGATGTATTTGAAACCACGGAGGAGCAGTGAAACCACATAACGAATGAATAACGCGAGGCTTAGCATTTCCATCTCGAGCACGGGTGATCATGGGGTGAGTAGAGGTAGACGGTCAGACAGCGGAAGAAGAGGCGGGTGGAGGGACATCCAAAGCTAGTTCAGGCGAAGAAGGCTGAGAGAGTGTGATGGGAGGCATGGGAATGGGACTTGAGTCAGCTTAGTGCTATTGGCAAACCAGTTGATGACATAGATAAGGTACATTGGTTTCTACGTGGCCTTGATTCTGATTTAAAATTTTTTTCAACCTCCATATTATCATAGTTGCCACTGCCCTCTTTTGCTAATCTGGTTCCGAAAGCTCTCAGCCATGAGTTTTTTTCTCGGTCAATCCCCAGGGGATTTTTCTTCTTAGTCGGCTATGGTTGTCCAACGTGGTTCCTCTTCTGGTCGTTTCAAACCAGCCTCTCCCTTACCAGCATCAGGCCAATCTGCTGAGACCTCTGCAATCACTTGCCAATGGTGTGGGACCACCAAGAAATGTCATAAGCTTTTCACTCTATTGAAGAAAGCTAAGGCTGAAGGTTTGATTGAAGAATTTGCTGCCACCTCCCTTGATTATTCTCAAGACACTGAGTGGTACACAGACACAGGAGCAACTTCTCACATGACTAATGCTGCTGCTGCTCTGATACCATGTAAAGGAAATGCCTCAAGCCAATATGATGTGAGGAGATACTCATTTATAGATAGAAGATACATGGTAGCTGTACAATTACAAATATGGAAACAAATATAAAAGGAAAACAAACTGCTACAATTGTGGAGAATCACCGATATCTTGGTCATAATCAGAGGAATGAGATTGTCTTCTAATAGTTTCATTAAAAGCATTGCCCAGTAAAGAGATCAAGATTTGTAGGCCTTTGGTTCCAATATAGGATGGATTTGGTTTTGCTTGAAGTAAATATCAATCTCATTCCATGTTTTTGTCACGAATCGAATACCACACACACCTCCAAGTGCGTGCTGCAATGGTATTTTCCTAAACCAGTGTGGAACGGCTATTTCCTTTCGAGTGTATTCTTGTCATTCTCATTCCCATCTTTTAACTTTTTTTTTTTTTTTCTTTTGGTTACTGGATAGGTAAAATCTATTAGGTTTTAGCCATATAATTCAAATGAGGAATGATATGATGTAATTTTAATCGCGTATTTTTTGGAATCCTCAACTTTTTAATCACAACAATGATACTTGGAGATCAAGATTTTTATCTATTTTAAAATCTCATCGATTCGTTTAAAAGTGAAAAGAACTTCAAAAATTCTAATATCACATTAATTTGAATTTAACCTTTATTTTATACCATACTCTAATTCATAATGTAAAATCATAAACAAGCGTACAAAGTTGGTGCGAGACAATTGTATTCAATCCATTCTACTAAACATATACGCGGGAATTTATCACGCAAAATTAAGAATGAGAATCAAAATGACATTTGCTTATTTTGTACCATCCGATATGGTGAACTAAAGTTAGTGGAAAACTAAAAAAGACAGTAAAAGGTATGGTGATAAATAATTAAAAAATCAAATTGCCAGCATGAAGCACCAGTGGTCTAGTGGTAGAATAGTACCCTGCCACGGTACAGACCCGGGTTCGATTCCCGGCTGGTGCATTTCTAAATTTTTTTTAATCAACCGACGAGGAATGATCATAATAAAATTTACAGGTTATTTTCAGATGTCTTTGAACGCAAAGTCCTTCTGTCATTGTCATAAATCCCTCACTTTTATTACATCAATGTGGATTGCCGCGCAAAATAGCCTTAGAAAACTCTCTAATATACATTCCAATATGTTGTTTACTTTTTTATTACAACTTTTTATCAACACGATCACGATATGCCATGCTCGGAAAAATCAGAGTCTACTTATATACATATATATACCTCTTATACAATTTCCTTAAACAATCGGTACATTACAATCTTATAGTTGATACTCTTTACCTTTAAAAGATCGAGGATTCCTTCACAATTATACCTAATACACCATTTTGAAATTTTAATATAACAGAAAAAAAAAAAAAAAAAAAAAATTAGAAAAAGAAAAATAGAAAACGGGGTAGGTTTAGTGCCAGCATTTTAGATTATGCATTTAATATGTACCATTACATAGATTTTTCTCTGTTCCAAAAGACAATACGGAATCTATAAACACGCGCACACACACAAGCACGAAGCATCAGAGAGTTTCTGGACCTTTAGCACTGAAAAGTTTCAATGACCCTACCAAGCTCAGAGCTATTACCACAAAAACACTAATCACCGATTCAGTAGAAACTGCTTCTTGGAACAAATCCATCCATTCTTAAGCTTCACCAAATTACTAGCTGCAGATAGCTCTTTTTCCTTCTTCCATTTTCTTTTACTTGCTGCAGAATAAGAACAATCGGTAAAGCCTTGTCAACTAGCATCATATTTGTCAAAGATTTATTAAAAATGTCACAATTTCTGTCCATCCAAGTGTATGTTGCAGCAAAACATCTTTACAAGCACAAGAAGGCTATGACATCTCACAGCCATGTAATGACATTGACCGAGTAGTAGAGCAGGTAGTGCATCCTCTATGCAAGTTCACGGATTCTCAAATTTATGCAACCACTTACCTTATAAGGTAGTATACGACAAGGAAAATAACCACAAAAGATGCCACGAGTGTAAACATCCTGCGGCTTGATTTGGTTTCAAACACCTGAGGCAAGTACGAAGTAGTTTGTAGAAAAGAAAAATATCCAAGCAAAAGAGAGAGTAGAATAATGGAGTAGAGGTCATAAATACCATCTTAAATTTATCCATGGTTCCGGATAGAACTCCTCTTGAACTATCCATGTCATTACCCTACGAGCAAAATGTTAGGAGAGCAAATGCTTAACATAAGACTAATAATACACTTTCGGTGTGTGGGATATATTACAATAATAATACACACCATTCGGTCCAGCATTCGGTTATGAGTCTCAACCTCCTCATGTACATCACCTGACAGCTGTTGATGCAATCATGCAAAGCATTGTTAGGACACAAATAGGAAAATCCATACAAGATATGAGAAATCAAATGATGTTCCTTTTTCATTTATAACACTTTGAACTTATTTCAAGGCATAAGCATGGGAGAATACAAACTACCAGTTTTTTTAGTCAAAACCTAAGTGCATATAATTTAAATTACATTAGACTTCTGTCAAATCCTACGAAGCTATAAATGTGAAAAATATACCTATCAAAATGCATTCTTGGGATGTTATAAGAGGATACACATAAGGCCATCCAACAAAAGAAACTTCCGCACATTACAGCAAAGCTGTCATTCACTCTCATCCAAGTTGAGTAAATTTGCTTATAGTTAAGGGAAATACAAATATTTGGAAGACACTTTAGTAGGCATTCTCCATCAACCTATGTAAAAACTTAACTCCTCTTCTGTTCTTTAAACTTTTCTCATGAACAAATAATTGTATAATCTGACACGATACCTCAACCACCAGTTATAGGAACCCATTCAACTTTCTCTCTTTATCTTCTTAACAAAACTGAAAAATGACATATGAAAAAGTATATACTTGTTAATCTCAAAAAATAAAAAAATGTAACAACCAGACAAATAAAGCCACAATTAACTATAAACTCCGGCAAATTCAAACTCACTCTTTTCAGCATATTCACTCGATCTTGCAATCCATCAACTGCCCTATCATTCTCTTGCTCATCAATTTCATGAGAGGTATAAGAAGATGAAGCCCTTATACCACCTTCCTCTATACCGTCAAACAGAGCAACTCTAGCATTGCGGTCCCTGAATTCAAGATCATTGTGAGTGGTACAACAGGTAGAGACCAAGAGACAGTAATGCATATACGGATTTGATAGGATAAAAGTGAATTAAGATAGAGGGGAAAAAATTATATTGATTTTCATAGATAACCAGTAAACAATCTAATACGCTATGACCCTTAAGTCAAGAAATGACAGTTAATGAAGTTCAAGTCTCTGGGGCATTTGCATGTTAAGTAACTACCATAAGTTTCTAGCACTTAAAATGCCAACTCGCATAATTGTCAGGTAAAAGCAAGAATCTCAGATTTATGATAATTTATATATTCTTCCTGTTAAAATCAAGAAAAATGACTCTTAAAATCAAGATGACGATGATAAGGTTCAATTTTAGATTTTCAAAATCTAATGGAACATATTGTTAATATCATCCCAATTTGAAATAGGTGAAAAATTCGTTCTATGGTAGTTCTTTTTCCAGTTACTTTGGTGGGATGTAGGTTAAAGAGTCACTAGAGAGTTCTATGCTCTAAGATGGGATGTATATATCTAAAGATGAGCACAGATAAGGGTAAGATTTTTAATCTACAACCAAAAGCAGATAGCTTTTCAAGTCTAGATTTCATTCTCTAGCTCAATTCTCCAGCACCGAACGTCACAAGAAACGGAAAAGTAGAATTTATAGGGCAAGCAAGCAAGTACAATGAATAGAATTAATCAACATAAAGCCAATATTTCCCCAAAATTCAAAAATAATTGAAACTTCTAATTTTGTACAATAAATTAATTAAAAGGTTAGGGTCTAAATTGGCGCAGAACCAAAAAGAGGAGAAGACCTTCTAGAATTCATGGCTATGACGATCGGGATGTCTGAAGAATGTTCAGGGATGATAGAGAATCTTGCGGCGACTCACTTGTCGTAATTCTGCATATAGCAAATAAAAAAAAAAACAATTAGAATCCGCGTTAATCAATAACAGAACTGCTCGAATTTAAATCAAAATTCTCAAATTCTAGGGTTTTACAATCAACCAAGAGATTAAAATTAGACTGCGATTATTGCGAGAGAGAGAAACGGAATTGCAGTAACTCTAATAGAACAATTTTCAGATCTGATGAAATTGAGAGAGATCGTTACACGTGGCGACAGAGGGAAGCAGCAGAACAGTAACTCAATTGAACAGCCTAGAGACTCTACAAAGCGAAGTCTGTATTATAGTAGGAAAGTTTGAATATTTAGTCCTTCACTTTTACGCCTAAGTGCAAAACCATCCCTTAATATTTTAATCTCGACATAACCTTTAGCTATCATGCAAAATATATAGAGCCCTATTTAATACACATTAAATTTTTCATTTTCATTCTTCTACTTATTTCAATCACATATCATTCAATAAAATAATATTTTTCATCACATCAATAACTTTTCATTCTTTTTCAACCACACATTCTCTATCAATCTACTATTCAAGAATACATTCTTTCAAAATAATATGACTCAAAACACACCGTATTGTCACGAGGATAAAATGAATAAAACCCACAAATTTTCTTTTTCAAACACTCCACTCTCAAACCAACGTATAAACTTGCACATCTACATCATGTTCGATACTCATTCTTCTAAAAAAAAAAACAATTTACTCTTATCTTATTTTCAATCACATATTTTTCAATAAAATAATATTGCACGCAAATTCAAAACTTTTGTTTATTTTTTAACAATACACTTTCCATCAAATCACTATTTAAAATGCATTCTTGTAAGAATAATGTGCATCAAACAGGGTGCTAATATAAAATGTTGCACTTGAAATGTGTTTTTAGCATACTTCTGCAAGTATATTAATAAGTTGAAGTATGATTATTGCTACATGAGACAACTAACATATTTACCAGTTACATAAGAAATCTATACGTCATCTAAAGAAGAAAACTAAGGGATTGTTTGACAAATTTTTTATAGATTATCATTAATTCGTGATTAAAATTGAATTTTGATTAATTAAAAAGTTGATAAAAAATTTAGCAAAATTTTATATACAAATATTAAGAACATGTTTGGTAGAGCTCATAAGACAATTAAAATTGAAAATATAATTGTTATTGGGTCTCACTCATTTAATAAAAGTAAAAAATAACGACTAATTTTTCAATTTTAATTCGATTTTAATCTTTGCCAAACACCTTCTAAATTTTGTTATCAAAGCAGTGTTGATGATCGTAAATCAAAATAAAGTTGAATATTTTGTGGTTGAATACTTTGTGGTGAGTTTAGATAAAAAGAAAGTCGAGTGTCTAAAACGAAAATTTGCTTCAAATCGGGTGACCTCAAGTCTTGAGCAACTTAAAGAAACGTACAACACGCGCTTTTCGTCGGGGAGTGGAGAAAAATTCGCGTCAAAATTACGTCAACCATCTTCTACCAAAATATGCATAATAAGCCCTGACCTTCTTGGGGGGAGCTAGGGTTTTACGTTTGTCAATTGAGTTCCGGTTCCGGTTCCATTTCTGCTCCTAATGGATTGTGCTGATTCCGGATGTTCGTTCCAAGTTTCGGCCGACACCGAGAAATTTCTTTGCGACCGTTTGTTGGATCAAAACCAACCGATTTCGGAGCGATTCAGAGTCCTCTTCTCTCTTCGCAACCTCCGTGGGCCTGCCCCTCGCAATGCCCTCGTTCAAGGTACCGTATTTATGCGCGTGTTTATTGATTAATTGTGTTACATCGACATTTGTTATGTATATATCTGTTTTTTAATTTGGGATAAATGTGTATTGTACTTTGAAGTAAGTTAATTTGACTTACTTTAGGAAGATAGATGCATGGAAAAACTCATTTTTTTGTGCACTCTGTGCTTTCTTTTTATTATTTTTTTTCCTACTCTTGCTAGGTAAGTTTTGCATATGGCGGTAGTAGTGAGTTTTTAGTTAGTTTTATTCACGTTGATTTGCAGAAGTCATTACATTACAGTTAAAAATATTTTATTTGGAATTGATACTCTTAAATCTGGCATGAGATTGCAGACGATCACCTCTCCACTTCCCCATTCTTTTTTCTTTTTGGGGCTATGAGAGAAGGTTAATCAACATGTAGTATGACATGACACTTTTGGTAACTTCCCATATAAGAAGGTCCATCCATGAATGGAATTCCGCTCTAGAAGTTGTGTCGGATACTAAAAGTATTTTTTGGATATATCTCTGGTTGTGTTAGATGCTTATGATGAAATTGAAACAGCAAAGACAACGGTGAAAATTGGCAGAGGCACTCATTTTGTTTTCTTACTTTTTTTTTTTTGTAGAAAAATTACTTATGGATTTTTGTACTTTTTATTTGTCCCTCCGAACTGGTTCTTTCAGAAAAAAAAAAACTAGATCTATCTTAGCGCAAGAGTTCGATAATTTGTACCAAAAAAAATAATTAAAAAAAAAATCATCTTTCAATTAAACAACTAGATCTATCTTAGTGCAAGAGTTCGATAATTTGTACAAAAAAAATAAAATAATAATAATAATAATAATAATCATTGTTGTTCCACTCATTTAAGCCATTAGAATCAATTTCAGAGCTTTTGAATCAGGCTGTAGGAGGTTGTATCGTTCTTAAACGTTTAAGTGTTGATTACAGAGGCTCTTTATCTTGTTGTGGAGTGGGGTTCTTCATTGCTACCTTTAGTACAGTTTTTTTGTGATAAATATGTATCCCAATGATGTATGATACTTTACTACTTCAGCAACAAGGGATGCTTCGAACCTGCTGGCACATGAGGCTGCATTTGCATTGGGTCAGATGCAAGATGCTGATTCTATCCCTGCTTTGGAAGCTGTTCTAAATGATCTTTCCTTGCATCCCATTGTTCGCCATGAGGTATAATGCTTTTGAATTTGGATAAAGGATATTTCACCATCACGGGATGTTGTTTTCTTAAGAGGATTTTGGTTCTTTGTATGCACCCGCATATTCATAGGCTGCAGAAGCTCTTGGTGCAATTGGTTTAGAAAGTAATATTGGTCTCTTGAAGAATAGTTTGGCCATGGATCCAGCTCAAGAAGTTCGGGAAACATGTGAACTAGCTTTGAGTCGCATTGAGGAGCTGAAGAACACCTCACCCACAAAATCATCACCTTTCTTGTCAGTTGACCCTGCTGCACCTGCTTCTTGTTCTTCTGCGCAGGAATTAAGGTTTAGAATTCTTAATATAGATTGATAACATTCCTGTCTTCCAATTGGGTTTTTGTAATTGCTTGATTGTTATATTCCTTTTTTCAGGGAAGTTTTATTGAATGAATGCAATAGCATGTATGAGAGGTATGCCGCACTTTTTGCTCTTCGAAACCTTGGAGGAGAGGAAGCTATATCTGCTATTATTGAATCCCTAGGTGCAAATAGTGCTCTTCTACGGCATGAGGTCTGTTGTCATTTTCCTGCTTATTTTTGGGGATGTATGGCTTCATTTATTTATTTTCTATTTATTGTAAGCCTTGTCTCAGTGAAATATAGAAAATGAGGTGTTTTATATTTATCAATATCTCTACAAATTTTGCATAGTTATGGGTGCTAATTTATTTTCAAACTATAGTAAACTGGGTGAAGTTATTTGATTTTATAATACTTCCAATATATAAATGAACTTTGTATACCTCCGAAAGATATAAAAATGGAGAGAGGATAATTAGTGAGCAGATTTTGTTGAGATTGTTACCTCTATCTAATATAAAATAAGGACCTGACCCTCCACCAAAGCAGAAAAAACGCACAGACAAAGTAGTAATATAGTTTTAGAGATGATCCTGCCAAAGTAAGTTTTTAAGTTTGGTCAGCATACTCTGGTTTTTACTCGATTAGCTGACTCTGTTCTATATATCTATAATTTTTTATTGACTTTGTCCCTAGGTTGCCTATGTCTTGGGTCAGTTGCAGAACAAAAAGGCTTCAGATGCTCTATCCGAAATCCTTAGGGATGTTAGTGAACATCCGATGGTTAGACATGAAGCTGCTGAAGCTCTTGGTTCAATTGCAGGTTTGACCTCTGCTCATATTCTTGACTTACTCTTTTGTCTATTATTGCCCTTAGCCTCTGTTTCGACACAAATTTGTAAATGGTTTATAAATTTAGTCAATATCAAGCATTAATTTCAATCACACATTCTTAACTAGTAATTATTATTATCCACACATTTCGTAGGACCCTCTTACTATTACTCTTTGTAAACCATTTATAAATTTGTCAAACTGAGTTTTAGTTGACATAAAATTAGTTTGATTATGATAAGGAAGAATAAGAACTGCTTAAATTATGCGTGAAGAAAAATGGATGAGCAACTGTTAATGCAGCAGCAGCATATGACATTAATTGAACTTTAAACACATTTTTTGCTGTATTTTTTCCTGCTTGGGTTGGTTGAGCCTGGTGCTGTTTAAGGACCACACAATATTCATCAGTGTAAGTTGATAATGGCAATTGCATGAAAAATGTTTGTTTCTGCGAGTATAATGATGGGGCCTGGGGCAGAAATAATTTTGTATTTTGGGGTGGGAGGGAGTGTAATATGCCATAGTTCTATATTATAAATGAGAGAAATTTTACAAGTTTTTATGTTCTTGATTGAATTAATTACGATCAATGAACAAATTTCATCAAATTGATAAAGAAATTTAATGGGACTATGGGACTTATACCATTTTAGATGAAGGTATTAAAGAGCTGTCAAAAGTTTTGATTCTTTGCTAATTGCTAACATTTTAAACAACTTAAAATTGATGAACTATCTCTCGACAAATTCTGTGGTTTGTATATTTCATTTCCTTCTAAGAAGCGGACCGCGCTAGTGTTTTTAATTATTCATAGTGGATATAAAATATACAGTGTCTTGAAAGAGATGAGTGAGCAGATGCATAGACACTGCATTGAAAACCCAACTTAGATGATCTTCATGGTTTGCTGGAGTTTTTGGGTTTTGCTATAAATATATAATACATTATTACACTAGTTCCACCCCCACCCCACCCCACCCCCCAAAAAAAAAATACTACAGTATTTTTTATGCAAATTCTTCCAGCATATAAGCTATCATTCTGTTTTCTTCATTGTTATTCTTTACCTGTGCAATTATTACTTGAATAATATGTTCCGACAGTCTTATATTGTTACACGTATGTAGAATTTGTATAACCAGATTACCTGTTACCATTCTGTTTCAAATTCTTATGGATGTAAATCAATACAAAACACAAACTGATTTTGACAGTACACATTATATTTACAATACGTATTTTTCCTTTTTATTTAGCCGTGGTGCTTATTTCATGCATCTTCTGCATTTTGCAGACGATCAATGTATCACACTGCTTGAGGAATTCGCTAAGGATCCTGAACCTATAGTCGCACAAAGCTGTGAAGTTGCTCTCAGTATGCTTGATTTTGAGAGATCAGGAAAATCATTTGAGGTAAATCTAGAAGCAGCGAAAATCTTAAATGTAAATAGTTAGTATACATTTCCGGAATGGTAGCTGAAGCTATGCTATTGTGCAGTACCTCTTCATGCAGGTGCCTCAATTGCAGCAAGAGTCATAATAGGTCTTCTTTATTTAAAAAATAAAAATAAATCAATTTTTGCATCTGTTGCTTGGAAGATCACAGCCTAAGATATCTATCATTATTGCCGATAAGCAGCCATTGTCTTTTGTCAATTTAAGATAACCGTGTCAGGACTTTGCGCACTGCCAGGCGAACAAATTTTCAGCAGTCATTAACTACGAATTCATGAGTGACAATTTTTTAGCGATGGAAGGAATACTTGTCATTCAAATGGCTAGTTTTATCAGTCATAAGTAGATGTTTAAACCAGCTATTAATAGAATGAATTCCTCCTTTTGCTCATCTTTATGGGATTAATCAAATTTGATCGTTTGCTTTACATTTTCATGAAGAATCATTACAGCTTGAAACTGTATCTTGGTGTCGTACTTGAAGTTTGTAACTGGAAAGCAAACCTTGGAATATGTCACAGATTATATTTTAGCTTATTTTGAGTGTGTTTGGTAGAGATTAAAATCGCATTAAAATTGAAAAACTAGCCGTTATTGTTGACTTTTATTAGACAAGTGAGACTCAATAACGACTATATTTTCAATTTTAATTGGATTTATATATGTACCGAACAAACCATTTGTACCAAAGATAAAGCATTGCATTATTGAGGTTTGAACCTCCATTTAACGTGTATGTAGTGCAGAGAATATTTAACCAGTCTAGTATATTACGAACTTTAACATTAAAAGCAGGGCTGTAAGCAAAAATCGTCAAACCGGAAAATCGAACCGAAACCGCATTTTGGAAACCGTCGGTTTGAAATGGTTTTGAACCAAACCAAACCGGTCAAAAACGGTTTGGTTTAGGTTTGAGAATTTTAATTACGGTTTAAAACCAAACCGGACCGGTGAAAAAATATATAAAAATAAAAAAAAATGATTTTTTTTTTTTAAATTCATCCAAATATGCAAAATTCAATAGTTTTGTCATTTGTATGTATTTTTGTCAATTTATAATTTTCTATTACATATTTATTATTATTACCAAATAATCCTAATTTATATCTAATAATTTCAAGACTAACATAATCTATTAAAAATTCTTTTCCTCTTTAGAATTCAAATTTCTACAGTTGCTTCTGAGTCCGCATTCTCAAATGGAGGTCATATACTTGATTTCTTTAGGAGTTTATTATGTGCAAGGATGGTTGAAGTTTGTATATGCGGAAAGAATTGGTTGCAAATTAAGAATGAACCTATAGTGTTGTGCCAATATTTAGATGAAGTGGAAGCAATTGATGATTCAATGAAAGTTGTGGCAGGTGGTTTTTATTTTCTATTACCATATTTTTAAAGATTCTCTTATCTATCTAGTATCCAATACTATGATGATATAACGAATGCATTTGTTTGACAATGGAGACTATGAATCATGTGTGACAACAATTGGTGTTTGAGTATATGTGAGAAACTGAATTCGTAACAAAATACAACGGTAATTTTGTGTAATTGTTATGTTTATATATTATAAACAATTGATTTATTATTATGGTGGGTTATTCTCTCTGTTTAATCAGTAGTTTTGTTTTTCAGATATGATGATCACGAAATCTTGTTGAACAACATTATATATTTTGGGCTTTATATTTAGTTTAGTAGACTTGTATTGTAACGTTATCGTCTTAACCTAAAATGGCAAACAAAAAACTATATTTTAGTTTATTGTGATTTCACTTTGATTTAGTTGGTATTTAAATTTGTAGTAGATATATTTAGTTTGTTTTAGATTTATTGCTAGTAAGATATAAATATATATTGAATTCAATAAATTAATGTCATAAAAGTACACAGATAAAAAAATATACGGTGAAACCGGCGGTTTAAAACCGGACCAAACCGTTAGGTTTAGGTTTGAGTTTTTTTCAAACCGTTCAAAATGGTTTGGGTTTTTCTCAAACCGGTTTAAACGGTTTGGTTTGAAAATTTGTCAAAAACCGCAAAAATCGGACCGCTTACAACCCTAATTAAAAGAAACTTATTTTATATATTGCTTGTGTTTTTCGCAATTGTTCATTGTGTCGAGTGTTCTGATGGTTCATGGTCGCATTGATAATAACTATCTAGGGGAAGAAATGAATGGAGTGGACTTGGGAATAAATGTAGAAAACGAAAAAGAAAAAGAAAAAAATGAGATTTTAGTCCCGATAACGAGTCGAACTCTTGCATTTCTTCTTTTTATATTTCTTAATTTCGATAAGTTAAAATTTTGTTCGGTTTTTTTTTTAATTTAAAAGATTAAGCTCTCGTTTGTTGCACATTATTTTCAAAAGAATGCATTTTTTTTGTTGATGTGATGGGGAATATATGGTTGAAAAGGAGGGAAAAATTATTGATATGATGAAAATTATTATTTTATTGAAGAATGTGTGGTTAAAAATGAGAATGAAAAAAATAATGTCGATCAAACAGAGGCTAATTATTTAAATATAATTTACTTAAAATCTTGAGATGATAATGTTCTGAAATAGGTGCTAATGGTTTTTGACACTTGTATTCCAAATTACGATGATCATGTTTTGCTATAGATGCATTTTAAATTTTATAAACCAACGAACTAATGATACTTCGACTCTTCGCACGTGAAACATGACTCATAATAAATGCAAAAATATTTTAAGTGAATATCAATATATTTTGTCGTGTTCAGTTACATCCAATTCAACCTACCATTGTTATGAGAGTGAACACGTACACACTCGAGATTAGAATATCTAATGGACTCAATTGGTAAGCATAAATTTTTCAAATAATTAGTAGGTTAAACACCTATTATAAATACTCTTATCTGATTAATTTATAAATGCTTGTGCCTCGATTGGGTGCACCTAGCCACTTGATTATCAAACCTTATCAACTTCATTAAGCAAACTCCACTCTTGCTGAAGGGGCCGCTAAAATTAATTGAAGTGGGCCGGTTCATGCCAAGTTTTAAGCCCAGATTGAAATTTTTATCCAATCGGATTTGGGGTTGGCTGGGCCCAGTAGACAGTTCTGTGCCCTAAACATGGGATGGGCTTGGAAGATAAAAAATGAGGGAAAATGCATGGTTCATGGATTTACTTTAACGAAATCAAAAATCAGGTCCCAATGTTTAAATTTGCAAAATTCAGGTTTTTCCATGAATTAATTAATTATATTTTACAATTAATCTATTAAATTAAATATTTAATTGTAATATAATATAATTGACCCACTCCACCTCAACCCACCCCACCGCTCCGGTGACCGCCGATTACTCCGACGACTGTTCTCCGGCCACGCTTAATTCCGACGACTATTTTTCGATAATCGTTGGCCACCGCATAATTCCGGTGACTGCTCCGATTCCAAGGTCACAGATTAGTTTGAGGTCACAAATGAAAAAATTTATAGGTCACAAATTTTTTATTGATCACAGATTAAGAAAATTTGTTGGTCACAGATCAAAAAAATTATATGTCACATGTCCCGTATTTTCAAATTTGTGAGTCACGGTTCAATAGCTAAGTTACAGACACAAAAAAAAAACCTACAACAATTCAATAGCTAGGTCACAGATACTAAAAAAATCATTACAATTCAATAGCTAGGTCACAGATACCAAAAAGCTCACCACATGTTCAATAACATGGTCACAGACACAAAAAAAAATCACCACAGTTAAATAGCTTGGTCACATACACAAAAAGAACCACCACAGTTCAATATTTAGGTCACAGACACCACCACAAAATCAAAAAATCACTGCACCACCATTTGCAAAATGTGCAAATCACCATTTTCATTTTCAATAACCCATCACATTATGCAAATCAATCTGAGAATGAAGAAAAATTCAAAATAAAAAATAATTGCAAAAAAGCTCATGCTCCTGTGAAGCTGCACCGGCAGCAGCGTCACAGCGAAGCTGCTGTTGATTTACGGCAGCAACTTCACTGCTGCGAATCGCTGCTGTCGGCAGCAGCAACGCTGCTACCACTGTAGATGGAGGGGGAGGGGGAGGGGGAGAGGGAGGGGGAGGGGATGGAGGACCGACAGCGTTTGCTGTCGCTATTGCCACAGCAGATGGAGGGGGAGGGGAAGGGGAAGAGACCGGCGACGGCGGCGGGCGGTGGTGGCGGCGGGTGAGAGAGTGATTAGATATGAAATGAATTAAGGTTTGGATATAATAGGATGTTATTTGTGGGGGTAGGTAGTGGGGTGAGTATATAGATTAATTTAATTTAAAATATTATTATTAATATTAATTGTGAAATTGAAACCTGATTTTTGATTAAATAAAGCAAAAACCTGATTTTTAGAAAGTTAAAACTAAACACCTTGTTTAGTGTAATTTTCTCAAAAAATGACTTGATTTTTATGGAATATAAAAATTTCTATTATTGTGAAATTATTTATCGATTTTGATGTGGTGTTTCGACCTGAAGTGAATAACAAGATCGATATGTTGAAAAGCCTCCTTGTAGAATGAGAATGAAAAATATAATCGTTATTGGGCCCCACATAAGAGATAGAAATTCAAATTTGAAGTCTTGATGTGATGTATAATAGTCATATTTATCATTTTTAGTAAATTTGTATGGAAAACAAACGGAGGTTAAATCGAGAAAATCGCTAAATGAAGAGGTCCACACCATATGATTCAGGCTAAGATATTCGCTCGTCACACCAAACACTACATTCTTCAAAGTCATTTAATAGTGAAGCAAAGCTAGACGAACATCATAGTCAATAGAAAGGGTTAAGAAAAGAATTCCAGCAGAAAAGCAGTGACAAAGACCATAAATGACGACTTAATTATTTGACATAGACCAATATTATGTGGGAGTTCGACATGGTTAGCTTGACATTTTCAAAGCTTTTCTTGCATGGAAGGAAAACGTTGACTACCTTAAATGCAACAATCTCTAATAAGTGTGTCGATAGGGATTAGCCCAAGAATTCTCTAAATATTAAGTAACTTAATTAAAAATAAGTGTGTGTTTGTGTGAGAGTGATTTCTTGACAAATATGTAGTTAAAAAGTGAAAAATATTTTTTTAGAGAATATGTGATTGAAAATGAGTATGGATGAAGAAACTCAAACAAGTATTAAATACTAAGTAGCCATTCACTTTCGATTATAATTAGTGTATCAGATGATAACACAATTGGACGATATTAACTAGAATGGAGAACCTACTAATGTTAGTTGAATCGGCCATGCATTGGTACATTGACAAAGAATTACTCTACGAATTCCGATATCAACAATAATGAAAACAAAACTATTGTTCCGTTGTTTGTACCGTAGATTTAATCCTCAAAGCAACTTTAAAACATATTTTTTATAAATGCACTACAAACACCAGGTGAAGCCAAGTCTTCTACAAAACTTAACACGAACGTTCATAACAGGTTTCATATGCTCGGCCAAATAGGATTAGAGATTAGACATACAAGAAAAATTGTATCATGGGTTCAAATCCCATTTCCTCCGGCATGGAAACGAAAGGGGCAGGTGAAATTTCATGAGGGAAAGAACCTCTTGGTAGATCCTTGTTGACTATTAAATTATTAATGGAAGCTTAACTGCTATCTGATGAGAAGCCTAATATACTTTTCAAACTTTTAATGTGAAGAATGTACAAATTTACAACTGATACACAGCAAACACAAAGGATGAAGCTTTCTGCTAATATATATGTTAAAGCCTCCAATATGCGTCGTTTTCACATTGCAATCAAGAGTAGACATCTGAAAAGTAACATGATGCTAGAGAATCAACTTCTTAGGTTAACAAAGGGGAAGTATAGCAGAATAAAGTAGTTTTAAAATCTTAATTAAGTCATAATTGCAAGGTCTTTTCCGAAAGCAAACTTGTGCCAAAACAGATTTATAATATATTGTATGCTATATATATTTTCTACTTATGATTAGTTATCTCCAAGTACACATAATTTAAGAAATCAATCATAGGGTGTAGAACAGGCTTCTGAGTTCTGACAGAAAGAACATTTCTAGGGTTTCCAGCTCTCACCAGTAGCAGCAGAAACGCAAATACAAAAATTGATTTCCTCAAGAATGCTGAATGTATCTGAAGGTTACTGATTGAAGGTCATATCCATCATCTTGAAAGGGCCATTCTGTTGCATTCGATTGCATTTCAAGTGAATCCATGCTACTAAATGAGGTATTTTCCTCAAGGAGGGCTGAATTTTCATAATTTCCAACAGGGTTCAGATAGTTCATGGTACTGTTTTCGTAATACGATGCCATCTCTCTGATATTAGTACTGCTCGAGTTTGCATCGAATTGAGGCGCCAGTACTTGATTTTGAGAGGACTGGAACCAACTTCTAACATCTCGAGAGAAGGAATTGGTTCCACAGTAGAATTTTTCATTAGGGTTACCATTTTTGGAGCTATTTAGGATGGACTGAGCTGCTTGTTCTTTGAGGGAAGCTAGTTGGGCTTGAAGATCGACAACCTGCCAAAAACAAACAATTGCTTTTTTAAAAAGAAACTAATATTAAGAACTAATAACAAGAACTAGGGTTTGAGAAATCTTTTCTTATCATCCCTATGTTGTCCTGTTTTGTTCTAGTTTTTCCTATGAATAGACGAGGTATATGGTCAAACACAAATCCCCACACAAGCACAGGATTCTTGATTAAAAGAAATAAGAATTAGGGTTTAATTAACAATTTAAGTTCATGAGTAGAGGAAAAAACCTGCTGTTGGAGGGCAAAAATATGCGAAACACAACCATAAATCGGATCTTGAACCCTAGCCTGAGCTTCATACGAGATCGTGACAGAAGCCTCACACCGATCACTCACAGGAAGGTGAGAAAGCAGTTTCGACACGTTGCTGGCCCCAAAAACCTTGTGGATTGCTGCAAAATGAGTAGCACCTTGCTCATGGCTGAAATAAGGGGCAAAAACACAACCTCTCGCACATTTTCTTCTCAAGAATTTGCAGGCACCACAAGGGGAACCAGAGCCTTTCATTCTTGATTAATTTACTGATCTTGTTAAATTTTCAGAGACAATCTGTTCTTGATTGTTTAGTGCAAGTACTAATTATTCGCCGTGTATATAAACAGGAGGGGGAGGCAGGTGGAACATATTTTAATCTATATTTAATTATGTAAGGTTCCCTTGTTGGGCTACATATTTCATTATTTTTCCCTAAAACTGCCTGTCCTAAATTTTATTCTCTGATTAAGATTCCATTTAGTATTCTTAAAGGACAAAAAAAAGCTAACAAGAACCAAACCCTTTCTGTTTGCTCTATGATTGAATTTTACTTTATTCATCTTTCCATCGTCAGAAATTTTACAAGACGAGTTTCCATTGTCAGAAATTTTACCAGATGGATTTTCGTTGTCAGATTGTTAAGGGCTTACTTTCTGGGGATTTCAACCAGAAGACAAAATTATTTTGAAGCTCATTTTTCACATAGCTGTGTGTTTTGGTTCTGGTACGTAATGGCCACTTGGCTTGGGGTCTTTTCTTGTATAGACATGGTTTTATTCTCTGTCTTGATCCTAAACAAATTAAGAACATTCGTAGGACAGAATTAGCATTGATTGCCATTTGAATAAGACTTGACTAATACAAAAGGATCAATCAAAAAATGCATATTTGAGTTGTGTACTATGTGTGTGAGAGTTAAAAGACTTGGGCTCCTTTATTAAAATGTCGAACTTGTTAAAAAAATGTAATACAAGTCCTTATATATTATTTATTATTCTTATGTTTATTCTATATGAAATTTAATAGTTAAAATCATCGCAAGATGGTTCGTTTGAGCCTACCAATCTTTGAGTTAGTGTGCTTATTTGAGTCTTAATTGGATCAAATAATTCGTTTGAATTTATCGGGCTCTAATACCATACTAACACTTTAAATTTCGTATTAAAAAAAATTATATTGAGAGGAGTAATTCAAACTTTATATTTTAATATTCTTATCTCTATTCAGTATGAGAATTATCTTTTATCACTATTTCATTTGATTATATTAGAATTGTCTCCTCTGGTTAGAATCTTGATTTGACTCATTGCGTTTTTCCATACATACGTGTTCAACGGTAAAAGTCTTCTTTATAGTCGTGCCTCATTTTTTTAAATTTTTTTAAAATTCATTTTTAACATCAAACTCTATCAATAACACTCTGTCAATAAAATAATTTTGCAAGTAAATTCAAAATTTTCCACTTTTTTACTATACATTCTATATATAAATAAAAAAATCACTTTTTAATAATGAATGGTACTTGTTAACATCCGACATGACAATTTATTTAAGTTAGATTATTGTATGCACTTGGAACAAGAGACATTGAGGTCTGACCTGTAAGGTCAGCTCGGAAGAACGACTACTGAGGTTTGAGAAAACATAATGATTGCAGAATCTTCAATTAACTAATAACATTCGAAAATGATTATGTCAGCGCACATCAAACCCACCAATTGTATGGTGTTGCTTTATTCTCTAAACGATTCATTAATTAAGGGAGTCTCATTTGAGGTTGGCCTTATGATTGTCTGATGAAGCTAACCTCTGTAACCAATGGGAACATGTCATGAGCACACTTTCTCAATTCAGCGTTGTTGTGGACTTGACAAGCAATCAATCAAGGTTAGAAGTCATTGACACAGAGTCGCAGTTCGGTACTGTTAAGTGACAAGACAAGAATGTGAAAGATACTGGGTCTTCTTTGCCTATAAAAGGAGTATGATATTTTTAGAAAAAAAAAAAAAACACTCTCATATTTCAGATATCACATTTGATGAAACTCTTGTAATTGAGAAGTGATTATCAATAAAAATCATTATTTTCTCTTTATTTGCTTTCAAAGTTGACTTATGGTCCTTTTGATAGGAAAATGTGGAAAAGAATTTCAATTCCATGTTAGTTGAAAAATAAAAACTTATCAAATTTATATGAACTCGTTTCCATGAAAACAAAGAAAATGCGCTTAAAGTGGTTGTATCTTAGACTTCGATTTTCATTTCCACGTTGTAATCAAACGGTCAAAATGGAATTCGTTTTCCTCGGATGTGATATTTTTTATGGAATTCGTTGCAATTAAACAGGGCCTTAAAATGATTCTTACACATTTTAGCGTCAACAGTACTTGTGACGAAAGAGGTATTATTTTTAATTTTCATCGTTAAAGCATTCTTTTGTGGTAAATGAGGTACAAAGACTTCCTCTTCTCGATTTGACCTACTGATAAGAACTTAATGTGCATTTGTATATGTCGCCAAACATCTGCTCGATCAAGTCATGTGCGTTTTATTTTTATTCTCCATCTTGTCAATCTTATCCATAAACACAAATGCAGAAAAGAGGTAAATCAATCCCCCCTAGCTCGTTGCACATTTACATAGATTATTAGCATATATGGTTTTAGGTTTCTCTTTACTTTTCTAGTGAGTTTATCATTTCGATGTCTTTTTAATGAACACAAACACCAATGCATATAATGATTCATGAATTATTCAGTAATAAGACAAGCTCTTTATCCTAAATTTTAGTATTTTAACGTATGCGTTTCTATGCTTTTTGATACTCAAGGTAAATTAAATAAGTACTCCTGTGAAAATAATTTTTTGAGAATTGATTTTTTTTTTTTTTTTTTAGAATGTGCAGTAAATGATTTATTTTTTTTAATGTGTGGTAGAAAATGAATAACTATAATATAGTTCAAGAACGGGTCTCTAATGACGAAAATAGTATGAATCTATGGTGTTTAATGAAATTGTGACCTTTATATGATTAATTTTATGAACTAAAGTTTTTCCCTTTGATTTAGAAGGGGGCTTTCAAAATTTTAAGTGAACCATACTTGCAAAAGCGTATTGCAATCAATAAATTAAGAGTTTCCCTAATTGGAGACCGACTACGGAATTTCGTAATAGAATTTAATTTTCTTTTCAAATATTAATTAGAACTATTATTTGATGAAATTATCTTAAAACATAAATAATAGAACAGACAGCTAAAAAAGAACATATTCCAATATAGAATGAAACAAAAGAGAGTGACACTAATATAGAACCACCTGAGTAGGAAAAACGTACACGCGTGTGTCTGTGTGTCTGAGAGAGAGAGAGAGAGAGAGAGAGAGAGAGAGAGAGAGGGTTCTCTCTTTTGCTAGTTGATTTGTTAAAGTGTTGGAGGTCACAGCTTGTCGAGCAATAAAAGAAAGAAAATGATTTAAGTAATCCTATATAGATTATTATTAATTATCACTTTCTTTTGTCACAAATAGGCACCAACATGTAGACCCTTAACCCCATTTTGCATTAAGACCCCACTTACAAACCCTAATAATGACACCACAACTCAATTTTCCCTTTCAGACAATTTGCATTTTTACCCAAAATATATGAATAATGCTATTCATAGTAAAGACTATCGGTAGTCGTTTTACATGGCATACACATGACTATTATTATTTGATACATGAAGCAGTAAAATATTACCACATTAATGCATCAAATGACAAGAGGTCATGTATATGTCCCGTAAATCGACTACCGACAATTTTCACTATGGATAACATTACTCTAAATATATCTTTAATATAAATAAGAGTCAATCAAACCCTAATGTATAATCTCTTCTCATGGATCAAATCATGAATATAGTTTTGTATTTTTTCTTGAATTTTCAAGATAAATCTTATTGTGGAGATATAATATTATGCAAAAGATTGTAGTTTAAGTCCTTGTCATCCTACATATATATAAACAAATGAATTCTCAGGGAAAATTCTCCACCTTTTATGAAGTCGCCGAAAGTATTTTTTTTTTTTTTTCAAGCAATTATTTTGAGTGTTCCCACATTCTTTCCTTGCACAAATTCAAATGCAAAGTAGTATAGATTAAGTGCTTGATTGCTAAAGTTTTATAACTTTTTTACCAGTCAGATTTCAATTTAATTGCATATTTCATATGACTCATAATTTTAATCAACTTTTCAATCATATGCTTCGTCATTTTTTTTTTATATCAAAAACGGCTAAAACTTATATTAAAATCTTTGTCACATGGTCCCTTAATTTTTAAAATGGAAGAAGTACAACACGGTAAGCCGTTCGTGTGCATGGAATCTCCCTTCTGGCAGCCATTACTGATCTTAATTTGTGAATTAATGGGTGAACGGATTTGTGTCATGTGTACTGGTTGGCCACTTAAGCAAGAAAGAGAAGAATGATCTTAAATGGGACCTTTAAAATAATCAACTTTAGCCAATAATGTACAACTTTTAAAAGGGCATATGGACATATCTACATAATCTCCTGTTCAAACTTTTAAATACTGCTTAAAATTTTAATAATGACACTTTGTACAACTCTTTGTTGCCTATCTTCCAGAGCCACTTTTGATTTAGGGTTTGTCTTCCTCTTCTTCATCTTCTTTCTTCTTTTTTTCCGTCCTAATAAAAACTTTACGTCGATAAGACAGTTTCGTTCTTACCAACCGTTTGTTAATCATACATGCAGCTTTTAAGGATGTTCGACGCTTCAAGTTAGGAAAAAAAAAAAAAATTGTGGGGAGAAGTTTCTTTTAGAAATAAAAAGCTTTCTTCTTTAAGTCCAAAAGTTGCATATGTTAATGTTCTAAAAAGCAAATTTACTTTTTTCTTGAGAGGAAAAAATGCTTATTTAAAATGCTTAAAATGAAAAAAAAAAAATTTTGATTAAATGGAAGTAGTACAAAAGAAAAAAGTAGCATATACATTATTGAGGGACATATACCTACACAAGATTAAAATATATATATATATATATATCAATTGTCATAAGCGAAGATATAGAAATTTTAAATATATATATTTTAATATAAAACCTCTGTCATGTTTGTCCCATACCATTAGTTACAAATTGAAAATTAATATAATTATTGAAATATATTAGACCTAACTTTTCAACATATTGAATAATTGTACTAACTTTTTTATTTTTTAAATAATAATTTTTTTCTATATTTTTCAATTTTGATAACAAATGTTTGAACATTTCATATAAACAAAATATTTATTACTCCGTCCTTGAGTATAACAAGGTAGGAATTTATCAACTTTAAAAAATAAAAAAATCTCATAAACTGAAAAATGATAACCCCCAAATCCACGCCGCACGTGTGTATATTATATTGTCTAAGCGGGCTCCACCTGACGGCTTCCAGTCACCACCAGCTTTAACACTGAATATTACTACTACACCCATAAGTTGACAAAATAAAGGTCTTTTTTTCTTTCATGGGAAAGCGAATTTTTATTTTTGTAATTTTCATTTCCTTGTTTAGTAAAGCTAGTAACAAACTCAACTATGAATTATGATGATAAAAAAATAATGTATTGTTTCAAACATTATCAATTAAGCCCCTGTTTGTTTGACATTAAATTCAAAAAATATTGAGTTTTTTTTACCGTTTTTATTCAAACTGTGGGCTCCACCATCTCACAACTTGGTCCAAAATGGTGGCTCAACGGTCATAATTCTTCTACAATTTGAAAATTAATGCCTAACAAACCGCCTCTAATAATCTAAAGTAACAAAAAATGGAAGAATTTTGTTTATTATATTTTTAAGTACAATTATAAATAGCACTTTTATATAATAGAAAAATATTTGAGGAAATTCTAGAATGTTTTCACTAGAGAAAATAGCACTTTTATATAATAGAAAAAAGAATAATTAATATATAATTCTTCAGTCTCTCATCTTATAAATTAGTTCTTCAATTTCTCATCAAATTTTGCAAAGAAAAAAAAACAATTTATTATTAATTGTTGGAAGTTTTGAGCAAAGGGGTACTTTCCTAACTATGTAGAAAACTAATCAAAACCTCTTTAAGATTCATACATTATTAATTAATAATCTACAATAACTAAAAAAATGGAAGCAATTTTGTTGATTGCTCTATTTTTTAAAATCACAATTATAGAAATTTTAGAAAAACTTTTTTATTGTAACAATAATTGACGAAATTCTAGAATGTGTTAGCAGAGAAAAGAGAACGTTTGTTTAATAGAAAAATAATTAATTAACATATCTTGAATATATTAATAATTCTTCAATCTATTATCAAATACATTGTTTGTTTAATTTTGGACATTGTTTGTTTTCATTGCTTGGTTTGGATATTGATGTAGTTATTTTAAGTATTGTTTGCTTTGGATTATAAAATTTTGAATTTGTTTTTAATTGAAAATTTTTTGTTTAAAAAAAAAAAAAACTAAATGGGGCATTAAACGGGGTAAGACACCGCCCCGCCCGCCCCGCCCCGTCAAAGACGGGTCGGGGATTGGCGCCCGTCCCGAACCCGACCAATTGCCATCACTAATCAAAACTTGAAGAAAAAATTATTATAAATTGTTGGACCATGTGTTTAAGCAATTAATGGGGATCAAAACCCTTTTATGATTCATACATTATTAACTAATAATTTACAATAATTAAAAAAATGGAAGAATTTAGTTGATTATTCTATTTTCTAAATTACAATTATAATGTTTAATCGTTAATATTTTTTTTAGAAAAACTTGTTTATGGTAACATTATTTAAGGATATTCTAGAATTTCTTCGAGAGAGAGAAGTGTCACCTTTTTTAATATAAGAATAAATAATTATTATATACATTAATTAATTACTAGGTGGTTGATGGGATATTCCTCTTGTGAAAGAATGTAAGGAAAAAATAAAAAAAGGTTCAAACAGCTTTAAAAAATAACTGCTGTCTATTCTTTTGTTAGAAGAAAATTATTTCAAATTGCATTAAAAATATATAATTTTATTATTTATTATATTAATTAGATGCTTCCAACCAAATAATTAATAATTAATCATTGATCAGGACAAGCACAAATATTAATTTATTAATTAACTCATAAATAATAGGGTTTTGAAGAGTAGAAGATGGTGCTGGTGAATGATGCAGACATATGACTGGTCAAGCAGACATAGAGGTTGCACGTGGGGCCACTGCACGTGTGTAGATAATTGCCCATTGTATTTAATTATCTATCAAGAAATGCATTTCTTCATCCAAAATTAATAGTGTTTGGACTAGATTCTCGACCTGGTGATTAGCTAACTTTTGGGATAATTGGTCGTCATACAAGTTTTTTTTTTTTTTTTTATTTAAAATTATCCGTGGTTACGTTATTCCTTAGAACTTGCAAAATTCTTGAATCATTGCAATGAAAATGAAGAAAAAGCCATTTGATGATTGAGAGACAAAAATAGAGCCCTTCATTTTCAATCTAAATTTCAACGAAATATTCAAACTAAGTTAAGATGTAGTTTGAAAATGAGGCAATTCTTCAAAGTCCAAACCTTAATATAGGGGCAATGAAGATGCCATTTCAAGAAGAGTAATAGACAATGGTGATAGGGATGTTTTTGTTCATGTTCACTAAGGGTTCGTTTGATAGACAAATGTGGAAAAGAAATTTAATTCCATGTTAGTTGAAAAATAAAAACCTATCAAACTCATAGAAATTCGTTTTTCACAAAAACAAAGAAAATACAATTTAAAGTGATTGTACCCTGAAATTCGATTTTTATTTCCACGTTGCAATTAAACAACTAAAGTGGAATTCGTTTTCCTCTAATGTGACATTTTTCATAGAATTCTTTGTAATCAAACAGGGCCTAAGAGACTTGGACTTGAAATGTTAGAGTTTTGAAGCAAAGTAATCTAATTATAAGTTAATTTTACTCGGCTATACACCTAGCAAGTTTGTTTCGCTTGGTATCCATGTAAACTTCATCCAAAACCTATTTATTAAAAGATCTATGAATTTATGTATTCTCATAGAGATAAGATCGTCAACATACTTGACACGGAGTCATTTGATTCTCTCAATCTTGTTAATCATGGTTATTACTGTAAATCGATCACATATTTATATCCACACAAACTTCAACTAAAACTTACTTCAACAATGCTAGATGTACGAGAGATTGTAAAACTCCTAATCATTGTACAAATGGTTTTTTCCAACTTAATTTACTTATAAATCTTTATGAACTGACATGCTTAAATTAGACGTTTGGTAATAGGGAATGTTTCCCCTTTAAATTTGTCTTCATTTACATGATGCATCAAGCTGCAGGTTTTCAATTTGAACAAGTTTTCTTCCTTGTAAACATTTGGCATTTTTCAAATATTAAAGCCCCACAATGACCAAAGATGTTTATTTTATAGGAATATTTTGTATTTTCCTGACTAAACAATGACATTCTTGCCATTGAACAATTTTTCAAGTTATATACCTAAATATTACATCTCAATTCTTAGTGATGTTTGGCAAAGCTTTTAAGTGATATAAAATTGATCAAATATCATCTTTAACCACACATTCTTTAGAATTCACAATTTTTATCTACTTTTTGACAAAATTTTGAGACCTAAACCCTATTTGGTGTAGCTAAAAATAATATTTTTAGTAATTTTTAATAAAAAAGAATTATAAAAACTGTGAATCACATTTTTATGTGTGGTTAAAATTAATTATTTAAATTAACCTCATTAAATTTATACCAACTTTTTAAACTACACCAAAAATAGCATAGTAACACGGTCACATGGAAGAATAGGAAAGGTGATTTTACTATGTTTCTGTCCAAGCATAGTCATATTGTTTTGTTGGGACAACCGACAACTCTAAAAAGACAAATTGCCTCTCTTTTCTTTTCATCTCAAGAAAATCACAATTAGTAGGGACTAATTCAAACGCCTCCAATAAAATAAGAAAAAATCCTTACATTCAAATCTTACCGATAGCAAAGGAATTCAAACAATTGCTTCTAATACAGTATGAGAAAGTATTGCTTGTGATACCTCGATATTCAAAAATACAATAAAAACGAATTGAACATTATTAAAAGTTGCAAAAATGCTACTCTGCCAGGCCTGTAAAAGGTCTGGTAGAGCTGAGCTCTCACATGAGGTGGGTTCCATGCAAGACCCACCTCATTAAAAAAACACCTCAAAAAACCCACCCCGAGAGGACACGTACCAAGTCAGGCAAAATGGGCCTGACACTCAACATTGCTCTAAAAGTAGATGAAAGTTCAGTCAACTACACTTTGGTAAAAAGAGCAAGGAACTTTTTTGCTTTTGCTAGTAGTACTCGATGAAGCCAATAATTGCTATAATTACCTTTCATTAAGGTCGACATTAGTGACTCATCAGTATCATTACATTAATAATTACCCTCAAAAGCAAATACTGACAATCACCATAAAACTCACGTTTTACTCATAAACAAATAATTGACAAAGAAAATATCATTACTATAGGAGCTCAATCCCAGTTCCCAGACTTGGCACATTTGGTTTTTTGGTACAAACAAAGCCTCGGCTTCTTTGCCTTCGATGTTATCGGTTTACAAGACCAGAGCTCGTGCCTGCAGGAATGTAAGTTCGAGCACTTAAAACCATGGGAACCTCCTCCTTCATCAGTTCTCTGCGTGATTATAAGGATATTCCCGGGTTAGGTTCACCATCCTTCAAAATATAGAATAGACGAAAGGCAATTTGCCACTCGTAAGAAAATCAAAATATACATTCTCACGAGTCAAAAAAAAGCAATTTGTCACTACTTGCAAAATAAGGCGAAAGAACGAGAGAGGCAATTTCTTGCAGGTAGCTTCTATAATTGAGACAAAGCAGCAGTGTGCTACTCATAGATGGAATTTCCAGAAAACTAACTCCCCATTATTCCAACAAGTCTCTTGGTCTCTTTGTTAAGGAATTTCATATAAAAGTGATGCATTCAAGGTCTCTCTTCAATGACCAAACCAACTTTCTAGCTATAAACATAGGTAAACTATAGTCATTTGGGGTACAGAGATGTATTTTTGAACAGAGATCCATAAATTCTACAATAAAAAATTCCACCATCTCACAGATTGTGAACAGCATTTTTGGTGGGTCAATCATTTGCAGTCGAACCCAAAACCTCCAGGTCTACCTCATCACCCACAAGGAAAAATATGAAAGAAAGAAAATTAAGTCTTCAAAATCAACTAAAAAGAACAATAAGTCTCAGTGATCAGTTCATTTACCGACATAAGAATACAAGTTGAGGCTCCCCATCAGTAACACCAAGTGCAATTTCAAGTTATTAGTTTTCGTTCTTAATGATCACAGTCACTGACTCATAGAGGAACACACTGTAACCTCCCTGACCCCCATAATTTTAGAAAATAATGGTCTAGCTTATCACTTCCCCAGTGTTCTTTTAATCATGGTCAAAATCAATCTACAGTTCCATTAAGTCTGCCATTGCAATTGAAAAAAAAAAAGATAGAAGAATACAGGAGCTCTAGTAACTGCAATGTTAAAATAAAAACATAATCTAAAAATATCAAATACAAGAATCCAGCTATGAAGATGAATTTTATAGTTTTGAAGATAAAAATAAATAATGTTCCCCGCTCTCTATGCATGATATCAGGGCTTGGTTTAGACTTATACTTGGGCTCACCTTCACTCGGTATTTTTCTCTGTCGGCATCAGTTTACATTTTAGATTTAAAAAGCACTCCTTCATCCTACATTCTGGTATAACAAAAACATTATCCCAGCCGCATTTCCTTCTCCCCAAAATTATACCTCACACTTAAAAAGAGATAGGATGGAATGTTTTGTCAATCGGTATGGTTGAGAGGACAGAATCAATTTTTTGCGCATTCAAGTAAATTTTAAATAAAACAAATTGGTCCATAATGACTTGTGTATCTGATTACATCAGAATCTTATGCCCAAAAAATGGTGTATTATGGACTCATAGCTAAATTGCCAAGGTGTCTTTAAAATAGACACGAATTATCACCACTTTAACTGATTCTCTAGAAATTGAGATTAAAGTATAATGCCCAAAAAGACCAGAAGAATTTATTGCTAGAAATTGCAGATGATGTTAAAAATAATTCTTCCAACCTTCCACTGGGTTACAACCCACTTCATATTTTTAAGAAAAAAGAACTAACCACCAATCAATAAATTAGCACCAAAAGCAGTTTCCCTTCCAGAAATTTCATGCGGCTTCCATTACACCCGACTGAGCCATCACAACTTTCCAGCTTTTTGCTGAAAGCAGGTAATAATTTACCATGTTCAAGAATTTCATACCTCAATCTCATTAAATGCAGAAACACTCATTCTTGGTATTAAATAATCCTGCATCATTTAAAAAGATGCAAGTTGATCTTGGAACTGTCATCTTGCATCATAAAATGAATAATGGATGAACTATGCGTTCAAGTGAAAAATTTAAGATTTGAACATTCAAATCACAGACTGACCTGCATTACCACTATTATGGTAGAAAAACACGAGGGGTGTCATATCCAGAAGCAAAAACTATATCACGGTTGGATCCATCTCCTTAAATGACTTCCTCGGAGCATAATTGCAAGGAAAGAAGCTGTTGCACCTTCCAGGAGATGACTTACAGGTCTTAATCCAAAACCGTGTCGACTATTTAGTCTCACTACAGGGATGGAAATCTTTAATGCACTAAGTCACAATCCAAGGAACGGATGAAGATAAAGAATATTACATCCAACACCTTCTGCTTCTCTTGGAATTTCCTTATGGTTTTAGTATCATGAGTTAGAAACTAACAAACAGCTTCATCTGTACCAATGTGAACTGAAAAACAGTCCACTGTGGATTCATCTTGCAGCATTAAAGTTCACATGAACTTATTTCAATACCAACTGTTCCTAAAGATTTATGTCTTCAAAATACTTGATATAGGATATTGATTGCTGTAGATGTATCAGTTGATTGCAGAAGATTTTTCAGGCATTGTAGCCTAAAAGTTACAGAAAGCACCATAAAGAGAGATTCACATGCTCATGAATCGCAACCATTGTCAACAATGAGAAGCTGTATGAGTTGTCTACTCCTCTGCACTAGCATGATAGAACTTGCATTGGGCCAAATTTGAAATTCATCCACTCTTTTAAATAACCTGTTAATCTTAACTGAATTTAAATAAAACAGCTCATGTTGTTAACTAACCTGCATGATTAACGCGAACAACTTGAGTAGTTAATTTCACATTTCAGGCTCATTGCCCAGATAATAAACTTGTGGATAGGAAGTGTTGAACTCTCAAACTAGTAAGTTTTATAATATTGCCTGAGGATAATCCAATGTTACGAGGCCAATAGATAAGTGCATTCCCAGATTTTGTCAACAATGTGAGCTTGATACATCTTTGAAATCAGTTGGGGGGGGGGGGGGGGGGGGGGGGGGGGGGGGGGGAGGGGAGGTGGCGGGGGGTGGGGGGGGGGGGGGGGGGGGGGGGGGGGGGGGGGTCTTGAAGAAAAGCTAAAAGTTCATGACTACAGCATTTCATCTTTGATATTCCAAATAGTTCGCATCTTTGGGCAAAATATCTAGAACTATAGACACTATGAACTGGGGCGATATTTCTCTCTTCCATTTTCACAAGAAGTTCAATAACTTTTGATGCCTTATTATAGTAGCAAAATCCTTGCATAAGCGTTTTAAAAGAAACCAAATTAGGTGGACAACCTTCCTTTTCCATGTCGAGTAACAAATTATTTGCCTTCTCCATTTCTCCGTTTTCACAAAATCCATGGATCGTGATGTTATAAGTAAAAGCAGTTGGTTCCAAGCCCTTATGAGGCAACTTCGCAAATAGCTCATTGGCTAAATTGAGCTCTCCTACTTTACACAATCCATCAAGGACAAAATTATAGGTATCAATGCCAAAATTAAAGCTAGATCTTTCCAGAGTGTGAAACCGCTCCATTGCCTCTGTAGTGCAATTATTTTTAAAAAGTCCACCCAATAATGTATCATACGTAACAGAATTAGTAGTCACTTCAAGGACTTTCATCTCTGCGAAAAGTGTCCGCGCATCCTCAACATTATCTACTTGAAATAGGCCAGCCAACAGAACAGTGAATGTAAACATTTGGCTTGCCTTCTTTGCTTACAATTTCTTTGAAAAGCCTCGTGGCCTCTTCCACTTTCTGACACTTGCAATACCCATTAATTAACATGGTGTAGCTTACAACATTTCGCTTATGACCTTTAGCCTCCATCAAATTAAATAACTCCCTTACCTCTTCAATCCTACTATCTAAGCAAAGGCCATACATCAATGCACTAAATGTAATATTATTGGGCTCTTCACCCCTTTGAATCATCAAGTTCAGCAACCCAAACGCTTCGTCAATCTTCCTCTCATTACAAAGTGCATGTATCAAGATAGTAAACAATGTTACATTATGCGAATGCCATGATCCACCATTTCAATGAGGAATCACTTTGCCCCCTCCGTGAATTAAACCAATATATGTAACCATGTTCAGCATAATTCCCCTACCCTTCATCTCCAAAAATAATTGTTTACCGTTGTCCAGCAACCCCTCTTTACAAAGACCATGAATAAGTGTGGAATAAAAAATTAAGTCAGGCTTAAATCTCAAATCAGACCTCCCCTTACTGTTCCCCACTTCTCTATAAAACCAAAGAGCAACCTCAGCGTTTCCGCTCCTACATAACTCATTTATCAATGTATTCCATCAATCTTCTCTTCCAAACAGAACCCTTTAATCAATGAAGTAAAAGTAACAATATCAGGACTCTAACCCACCTTGAAAATCAAACCCACAACAGCAGAACCAAGAAAAACCCTTTTCAAGCTACCTTAACAATTCAGCAAAATATTCAGTGTTATGGAATCAGGAAATATATCAGCTTCAACCATCCTACGATACATAAAAACCACATCTTGATAATTCTTTGTTTTGGCAACAGCAATCGTCAATTTGTTAAATGACGAGATGTGTGGCGAGGGTTTCATTTTGAGCATATTATGAAAGAAGGTTAATACATCACTGGTGTTGATTTCTGAGCATGATTTACAGTCTTTTTTGAAATTTCCATTTGAGGTTGGGGTTTGAAGTTGAGTTGGCGCTGGATATTTTTGATGGGTGTATGAATATTGATGAACGTTTACCTCTTTGGGCAGTTCTGGAAGCCATTGTCGTGGAATTAGGAAAATTATAATCCACTGGTACAACATCTCTTCACACAACATTTTCTTGCTCACCTGTGGATTGTCTTCAATTTTTCTACCAGTACGCAGTTTTCAGGATTTTTTTTCACAGTAGTCCTCAACTTTTGGACATTTTGCACGTTCATTTTCATTCTTTGGGTTGACCCTTTAATTTTTTTTTTTTTTTTTTTTAACATCATAATTTAAAATTAGATACATTTATATATCTTATTTTTAGCTAAACCAAACAAGGGTCTTATTTGTCCACGACGAAATGATTGGGCGGGCGTATAAAATAAAAATAAATTTAAGATTTTAACCATAGCGTAGAACAAACAGACACTTGATCAAGTGTGACCCTATGAGAGGACACACAAATAACCATGATATGTAGTGCTATAACTCCCCGTCTAAGTAACTGCAATTGATTACAATTTTTAAATATGGCTCATTTCCTTATTTTCAAGGTAATCTATCAATTAAAATCCTCAAACCATTTCCTTCCAATGCATTTTGTCCTTTTCTGATGATTCTCTACCATCCCATAAATTTTACTTTCTTCCTACCATTGAATTCAATCTTATCTATACTTTCTTTGATGACTTAAAAAGAATGAATTCAAGTGTCGACAATTATGCTATTGGTACAAATGTGGTTTACAAAAGTGTGTTGACAAAATGATGTGCCAAAATTTAGATCATTAATTTCAAAAACTGTTTTTTGAATCATTGGCCAAGATGTTGCTAACTCGTATTTTATAAACCAATTTTATAACTTAACTTTGTACAAGTAGCATAACTCAGTCAAACTACGTATAGATTGAATAGAATAATAACAAGATCCACTAATTAATGATACAAGCATTATAAAAAATTAGCACATCCTAACATTTTTGTTTGTCCAAGGATTTTTTGTTTTATAATCTCCAGTTGTTCTTCTAAAACTTGGAATCTAATTCCATTTTCTTGCACTTGTAGATTTAAGCTGATCCTTGTGTCTCCATACAGCATGAATATGGGAGATGAAGGTGATTATGATTGGGAGAAAGAAGTGGAGAAGTTTGAAAAAACAAAAGCTGGTGTCAAAGGACTTGTAGATTCCGGGGTTGTAAAAATCCCGAGGTTCTTCATTGATCAATCTGAGAAATCGAGCAATAGTAGTAATGTCGCTCAGCTACAGATCCCGGTTATAGACTTTCAAGAACTTACAACTCGACGAATGGAGATTGTTGATGAGATTCGTAAGGCATCTGAAACCTGGGGATTTTTCCAAATGGTTAATCATGGAGTGCCAATGAGTGTAATGGACGCCATATTAGAAGGCACGCGAAAATTTCATGAACAGCCAACAGAGTCGAAGATGGAGTACTATTCTACAGACGTGATGCGAACTGTGAAATTTTATACCATATTGGGAAATTTGCAAAAATCCCATGCTGCAAGTTGGAGGGATGCGTTTTCTTGTACATTCACCGATGATATGCTCAACCCTGCTGCTATACCACCAGTTTGCAGGTACGTACACTTTTTCGATTCAACGTCTTTAGATTATTTGTGCTTAAAAATTAGTACTAATTTCTTGCAGAAATGAAATCACCGAGTACATGAAATTCATGATGAAATTGAGAGACACGTTGTCGGATTTACTTTCAGAAGCATTAGGACTGAATCGAGATTTCCTAGGAAAGATGCAATTCTTGAAAAGTGAGAGTTTGTCATGCCTATATTATCCAGCTTGTCCTGAACCAGAGAAGACTTTTGGCACGGAGAAGCACGCTGATCCCACAAGTCTGACCGTGTTGGTCCAGGATGACACCGGTGGCCTCCAGATTCATCACGAGAATTATTGGGTCGATGTGCCTCCCATTAAAGGAGCTTTAATAGCAAACATTGGAAGTTTTATGCAGGTATGTATATGATAGTTTGATTTGGTTCAATTCAAGATGGTTTCATTTTAATTTGAAATTTTTGGTAAACAGCTTATTAGCAACGACAAATTCAAGAGCGTGGAGCATCGAGTATTGGCTAGATCTATTGGAACTCGGGTTTCATCTGCGTGTTTCTTCTATCCTAGTTCTGATCAAATCCTAAAGCCATACGGACCTCTAAAAGAGCTCGAAAATCCTCCAATTTACAGGGAAGTATCGTATCTTGAATTTGTCACTTGTCATCAGAAAAAAATGAGCGAAGGTACCTCGACCCTCCTGCATTTCAAAATTTAGATGGTGGTGGTGTGTCGTTACTCTCTAGATGGTGATCCAAAGTGTTTGTTCATGAACTTACTTTTAATTAAGTAATACAGTGGTGGTTCAAATACTCTCACTTTTATGGTTTTTTACTTATAAGTATTTTTAAACTTGTTGTAAGCGAGATTTAACTCATGAGTAATATTTTTCATCAACACGTTTTTAAGACCCACAATTACTACTTACTAATTTTTTTTATTTATCACGAAAGATCCACAAGTTATAACCAGTTAATTATATAAAATATATTTTCCCGAACATGCACGTCAACTAAGCAAGATGCCAACTTTGTCAACTAAACAAGATCCACTAATAAATTATATAAGTGGTATAGTATTAACTTTCGTACCGAATGTAACCTCCATTGAATAGTAATCCTAACGTTCATTCAACTAAGCAAGATCCACAAATTAATGATAGCGATAAGCAGATTTTAAATTAGCAAAACCTAACATGTTTGTTCAAAGTGAGCAAGATGCCGAACTCGGCAATGAAATAAATAAATTAATTAATAGTCAACTAAGCAAGATCCACAAATTAAAGATAAGTGGATTATAAAATTAGCAATTCTAACACGTCTGGTTATTTTTTTAAGGAAATTCCCAAAAGATACTTGAGAATTTGGCTCAATTTTCTTGCACTCAGTATAAGCAATTTGATTTAAGTTGATCCATATTTCTGCAATTTTGGAGAGCCTAAATGGTGAGTTCCAACATAAACTAACAAAAATTAGGGTTTGGCTCAACCTCGGAATAAATAAAAATCTCAGAGCAAAGCAGATATTGGCCTACTGTCCCAAAAATAAAAGAAAAAGTAAATTGTTCTTTAAATTAAGAATAGTTTGTTTATTATTATTATTTTACCATATTTTAAAACGTGAAACGAAAAATTTGTTATAGAACATTAAATACTTCTCTGACTTGTTATAGAACACATCAGTTCAGTATAAAAATAAAATAAAATTTGTCCTCATGAGTACGTCTCTTCGTTGTTCCCTTTGTTTCCTTAGACGATAATGTCATTATAATGTCCTTACATAACCCACGAATAAAGTGCCTAGCACCCGAGTTTTCCTTAATTGTAGTTCGCAATTTTACATGAAAACTGGCATGCAAAACCCCATCTTGATCAACTGATCTTGTAATAAAATTCTTCAGCTTCAACAATGGTGGTACAATTGTACTTTGCTACTTGCATTAGATGAACTGTTAGTTTTGGTTGTTTGCACAAGAGGTTCAGTTACTGCTCCAAGCAGATATTATTTCCCATTGTAATTAACTGCGAGGATATCTATGTTGTCGTAAGAAAATTTGGTGTGCTTATTCGGGTTTCTTACATTGACTTCGAAATCCCATTTTGCCAATGTTGGAAAATTCTAACATAATTGGGGATATACGTAACATATTAAAATGTGTGGTGCTATTATTTAAAGTTTATTAGTCAATTAAAGTGATCCACTAAAAATGAATTTTGACTAATGGGTATTAAGTTTCATGAAATTAAAGTGTAGATACCGGATATTTGTTTCAAATTAATGAGGGGCTGATTTGAATCAATTGAAAGATAATGACCATTCATTATCGTATTCCTTTTAGAGGGGTCATGGTCCCCAATTGTTGGTGTTCTTCAAGCTTTTCTACATCCCCATCAATGGAGAGCAAATTTGATAAGAAGATCACCAATCAATTGGAAGATCATAACCAATTTAGGCGAAGAATCGGATATCTATGGTTCAAGGTACGCTTCCGTTTTCATTTTGATATTCTCATTAATTTCAACATTGATGATTACAATGTTGGTTATTGATTGTTTTAGATAAATAATCCTTAATATATTTTCTATCAAGTGGTATCAAAGACGATCCATTGTTGAATCATTGAGAAATTGAATTTTTGAAATTCTGAATTTTATGGATTATATGATTTTCTTGTTATATTTTATGCAATTTGGATTTATTAGTATATGAATCTAGCATGAAGTTATGTGGATTTCGATAATATAAAGGTTTTCTTCTTTATCAAGAAAATTCGGATTTGAAATAAAGATTAGATTTTTGGATCTGTTGAAATTAAGGTTTCAAGTTTTAAAAAATAAAATAAAATAAAGATGTGGCGGCAGCACACCGCCAGCACAGGTGCTGACAGTAGCACGCTGTTGGTGCAGCGTGGGCTGCTGTTATAGCAGCGTGGGCTGCTGGCTGGCGAGGCAGCCCCAGCCACTACGGCCCTGGCGGCGTCGAACGGCACCGCCAAGGGAGAAGGTAGAGGGTATTTTCCCATTTAAGTTTTCAGTTTGGGAAGTTGAGGAGCGCGGGGGCTTCTTGTGTAAATTTGAAGTGTTTAGGCCCTTGGCTGCAATTTAAGGATTAGGGTTAAAATTTAAGTTTTAGCCCCTAAGGTTTAAAGTATATTCAAGTTGGACCTTAAGGTTATGAGTTTTTATAACTCAACCCCTGAAGTTTAAAGTTCAACATATTGGGCCTTTGAAAGTTATGGGTTTAATAATTCAGCCCCTAAAGTTCCATGCTACATTTCCATAATTGATCTATGTCGTCATTTGGTTGTATGGGTGTACGTGACCATTGATAGATTTAGTCACGTTATTTTGAGCTCATAAAGTTGTGCACATTTGAAAGGTTACACGTATGACCCAGTGGGAGATTGTTGAAAAATTATAACATAATTGGAGTCACACGTAACATATTAAAATGTGTGGTACTATTATTTAAAGTTTATTAGTCAATTAAAGTGATCCACTAAAGATGAATTATGACTAATGAGTATTAAGTGTAGAGACCGGATATTTGTTTCAAATTAATGAGGGGCTGATTTGAATCAAATGAAAGATAATGACCATTCATTATCTTATTCATTTTAGAGGGGTCATGGTCCTCAATTGTTGGTGTTCTTCAAACTTCTCTACATCCCCATCAATGGAGAGCAAATTTGACAAGGAGCTCACCAATTAATTGGAAGATCATAACCAATTCCGACGAAGAATTAGACATCTATGGATCTATGGTTCAAGGTACACTTCCGTTTTCATTTTGATATTCTCATTAATTTCAACATGGATGATTACAAGGTTTGTTATTGATTGTTTTAGATCAATAATCCTTAATATATTTTCTATCGGCCAATACCTGGGAATTATCAGAAATTGGAGACACCATGATGGAGTTGATTCGAAACTCGGGAAAAGATTCATGGATGAGGGACAACAAAGCCGATATTATTGCGGGCCGGCAACAGTAACCAGAAGATGCTGTATACCCTTGTTTATAGGAATTAATATTTAGATTTTAAGTTAAATCAAAATCAACAATTAATTTTAACCACATATTTAATTAACTCACAATTTTTTCAATCACATATTTCATCAACTTTATCAAAATCTACTAAAAATCTAATTTTAATCACAATCAAACGGGATCTATATGTGTTGTGATGCCGCTATACGAGTTTGTTCATCCATATGATTGATAGAAAATTACGAGACGAAGAAATTGTGAACGCAAAGATTTTATGGTAAAAATTAAGGATTTTTCAATCTTACGAGATTTTAAGATTGCATGAAAATTATGTGCCAAAGGGGGCCTTATGCAAAACTTGGAGTCCATGTTTCGGCACAGTTAATTATTCGCCAGGTTTCATTCAATTTGTTGTAGATTGGATGATGGAAAAACCAGCAAGCTACAACTTGATATTATAAGATTACAAATCCAATTTCCTATACGTTACTAGTTTCCAATTAAAGATAGGAAATAAGAGTACAATCATACAAAAAAAAGTCGCAAAACAACTTAATTCATTACACGTTATGCAAAGAAAGAAAAGGGATGAAATTATAAGTGAACGATTTTTTAGGGGGTTATCAAACTTGAAAAAACACTTAAAAAGGATTTTCCCTTTATCATTTGTTGCACTTATGTCTCTTTTTTCTCACTGCATTATTATTTTCAAACTTTCATTAATTAACATGTTTATGTACAAAAAATTCGTAAGGAGTGCTTAAAAGACTTATATGCCCCTCATATTTTAAATAAGAAAAAAATAACAAATACAAAATTCGACAAAAATATTTATCCTTCATTCCAAATTAAGAAAATCGCAGGATGTGAGGATTCCACCGTCTCCGATTTCTTTCTTTTTCTTCTTTTTGGAAATTTTATTTGTATTTGCCTGAAATCTTAATTAGTTAACGTATTTTAAAGTGATCAAATTGGAATGAAAAAACGTTTGGTGACTAAAGTGATAAAATAACATAAGTTGAGCATTTAAGTGCAATTTTTACTCAAATTCTGTCACTTCTCTAAAACCCTGGTAAAACCCCCCCGCCCCGGAATCCGGAAAATATATCGTCTTCTTCAGCCGCACATAAATACTGTATCAAACGGAATTGCAAAATCAGATTAAATCCGAAGATGGAAGTTGAAGCAGCGAATGTGGAAGAAGAGAGGGAGACGAACAACATCGTGATGTGTCAGTTTACTGACCCAGAAGGTGCACCTCTGGGACCGTCGATGTACCTCCCGCAAAGCGCTGGCCCCAAGGAGCTTCAGAATATGGTCAATCAGATTCTCAACAATGTAAGTGCTTATCTGGGATTCGATTTTTAAGTAATTAAAGCTCTGCTTGAAAAAGCTCTTGACTTTTAATGAACTTTTGAGTTTAGTTTTTGAAAAACTCAATGCGGTGTTTATTAGCTCTTTATGATTAAGTCAATAGCTGGTTTTGAATCAATTTGGGGATTTATTCGGTAAAATCTCTCTTAATTTTTGAGAGTTTTTAAACAAAATTAACCACTAATAATGGCACTTGTAATTTGGAAAGTTCATTTTTTTTTTTAATAGTAATTGCATTTTTGAAGTTTAAGTTTCTCATTTCATTTTGAGCATTTTACAATGAAAATATGGAGGCAATTTTAATAATCTATTTCTTTATCTTTTTTGTGGTACGTACAGACAGGAGTCACCATAATTTTATTCCTATAAAAAAGAATTACCAAATTTACGATAAGTAAACAATATTATCCAGTTAGATGTTGAACCAATGAAACATTAATCATTGTGAGTTGGAAAAAAAGAATTTAATGTTTTCTGGAATCTGGGGTTATATGCTAGCTTTATTATTCTGTCAGTACAGATGGATTTCGACATTTTTTTTAATTTTGATAGACTTGATTAAATTATTGGATCCTTTTTTTCTATTTCAGGAGGAAAAACTGCCTTATGCATTTTATGTATCAAATCACGAGCTTGTGGTGCAGCTTGGTTCATATCTTCAGAACAATAAAGGTGAGGATTCCAGCTAATCCTATCATATTTATTTATCAAATGAACTTGGCATGACATTATAGAAGAAACAACAGAGATTCTGTGTGAATGTTTTTACAGTGTCTCTGGAGAAGGTCTTGACAATAGTTTACCAGCCCCAAGCAATATTTCGAATACGTCCAGTTACTCGCTGTTCTTCAACTATTACTGGTATGAGATTTCATGTTGTGCATCTAGTTATGCCTCCAACAATATTGTTGCAGTTATGTTTTATATCATATTAGCAGTTAGCGACATGTATTTTAAGTTTTGAGCTAGTTGCATAGTATCCTCTGTATTTCCAAGACTAGTGGTTCAACTCGATTAAGTAGGACTGGGGTGGGATTTCACTTTTGATGATAGATATGTAGCTTTTGGGTGAAAAGCGAGGATAAGTATTTGACAGCAGGGCTTTGATAGCTTGTGTAGTAGAAGTACTTACAAATATCAAAGGAAACACAGAATTTATGGGGCTGACATCACATTGATGAAAAGTGAAGAATCATTTTTCATGTGATTTTGAAAATTTTAGGATGTCCCAGTTTTGTGACTTGAAGTGGGCTTGAAGATAGGAAATGATAGTGGCTAGGAAAATCAGTTTTAGAAGAGGAGGGGGGTCATGAAGGAAGCAAGATAATGAACTGGGGAGATTGGAAAGCTTGATAATATATGGCTGAATAAAGGAAAATGAAGTGAAACTGCAGGGATTGAATAAAAATATGTTTTTTCATTATGACTTCTGCATCATGCCGGACAAGATGCATAATTGACTAAACCACTAATACAATCATTCTTTATTCAGATTTCTTTTGTACAAAATCAGTTCTGTTTTTTATGTTGGTATGTTTTTGCATCTTAATTTTAGCAGTTCTATTGTTTGGAAAGTTGCCTCTTTACACCTTAGGAAGCAAGGTGCAAATGAAGCAAGCTACATATCTCTAGATTTATGCTCACAATATTTTCTAGAAAAGAAAGAGGAAGAATGCCCTATTGCTAGTGCTTTGCGTAGTTTGTTTGTCAATCACTAATTGACATGCACTCCTGTAAATGTTATTACGTCTTACCATCACAATGCTTTTTCTTGTCCTCGATGTCTTTGTTCAGTATTGGAACAGTACTATCTGTAGATGATTCTGTTTGCATAGTATTTTTTTGTTTGCAAGTACCTCCGAAGCACGGACACGCTGCCGGTATGGACGTGTCGGTGTCCGACACGTATCGGACACCGGTACGTCTCCGACACGTCGCCGACGCGTGTCGGATTTCTTTGCGGTATATCGGAGACGAAGAAATGCAGATTTTGTTCAAAAGATGTTGACTGGTGACTGAAGATGAAGACCGTGGAAGAAGAAATGCAGAGGAGGTGCTGTGAAGAAGAAGAGACAGAAATCTGAAAATGCAGAGAGTTGTTGAAAAGTCTTTGAATGTATCAATTACTTTTGCTAGACCCAATAAAAAACACAATATAAATATTGTATACAGTATACGTGTTGAAAAGTCTATGAACCATTGAACATTATTATTTACTTTTGTTGGGCCCAATAAAAAATGCAATATAAATCTTTTATGCAGTATATAAGTCCATGTTTGGTACATATTTTTTCAACTTTCATTTCAACCACACATTATATATGATTCAACAAGTATAAAAAAATATTACTTTAGACTATAAAATTAAAATAACCTAAAAAAAAACTTTTTGTAATCAACGTGTCGGCGACGTATCGTGTCGGAACTTTTTTTAAAAATCGCGTGTCGACGTGTCCGACACGTATCGTATCCGACACTCGTGTCCGTGTCGGTGCTTCTTAGGCAAGTACCATTTAAAGCATTGACGTATTAATATATTGCTCTGGCTGACATCATCTTGTATGGGCCAATAGAGTTCTCTTGTACTGTATCTGCCTTCAAACAGTTTGAGGAGTTATGGAGATAGCTTATGGGTTTTTACATGGAAGGAAACAAAGGAAGAATAATAGTTATATTATTGTTTGATGGAACTTTTGGGAGGGCTAATAGGTCTTTTATTCAATCATATAGCATATTATTAATCTCCATCATGCTTTTACCAGCTTATCCAATTGCAAGGAATTTTTTTTTGTCTTTCGATTGATGACCTTGTCCATATTACATATTTTTTTATACATATCAGCATCTGTGCATTTTCTGTTGAGACATGTTAGTTCAACTGCTGTCATATCATGCACTATATTTTTGGTTACTTCTTTTGAGCATGTGTTATGGGTTTGTCATTGCAGGTCATACTGAGGCTGTACTTTCTGTTGCCTTTAGTCCTGATGGACGACAGTTGGCAAGTGGATCAGGTGATACAACTGTTCGTTTATGGGATCTAAATACCCAGACTCCATTATTCACATGTGAAGGTTAGAATTCATTTTCTTGTGTACGAGTTAGTGCCCTACACGTTTACTTTTCATTTCCAAGCTATCCAATGAAAGTATACAATTTGTGTAGTATGTTTGTTTGAAACCTAAGTTCAGGTAAATAAGTAGGCATCAAATCCCATAGCAATTTCATTATTTTTCTGGATTGTTGGAAGATTTGTAATTTAGTTTCCTTGTATATTAGCTTCCATGTATCGATTGTATAGCTATAGAATATTCAATCAGATCCTAGGAATCAGGTCCTTTTGTTAGTTTCCTGTTCTATGAATTTAGTCATCATTTTGTACTCTCTTTAGAGATGTAACCTTATTCAGCGGTAGTAGTCGTCAAATTTTCTTCTACAATTTACCATGGACTAATATTGAAGATGTGAAATTTTACTTGTCAGTGATGACTTGCTGTATTGTGTATAAATTAATGATTTTCTGTGAACTTCATGCACCATGCATTCTGCTTGCCTAACTGATGCTGTTTGTACACGTTCAAGTTCCATATTAACTCCTTTGTTCCTCATTGCTTGAATAATACCTTCAAGAGTAGCCATCTCGAGTGGTTCTGTAATCTGGACTTTGGACCTGTAAACCTGTTCAACCAACAAATATGCTGTAAAAGTATCTCTATGTTTCGATGGTGATCACTTTTTACTTTCACAGATGGAAGCTTCCAAATTATAGAGCATTTGCACGTTTACGCAAGCACACATGAATACATGCATGCACAAAAAGTATCTTCCCACATCCTGTGATTCTGCCTTCTACTTTTCAAATTGAACATCCTTATTTTATGTTCTGTTCTTTGTTGCTTGTGGCTTTAGTGTTATTCATATCCTTGTTCTGCTGGTTCAAGTTTCAATTGTGGCCCTTGCTTTCCTTTCTTCTGTATATTTTTTGCTATAAGTTAGTACAGAGAAATGCTTTTGGTGGTGTTATACTTCTCCTTTTCTCCAGGCCACAAGAACTGGGTACTTTGTATCGCATGGTCACCGGATGGTAAACATCTTGTTAGTGGAAGCAAGGCTGGAGAACTTCAATGCTGGGATCCACAGACTGGGAAGGCATCTGGAAATCCACTTACTGTGAGCTCATATAATAATTTTTCAGTAAAATATTATTTCAATGTTCTAAATGTTGTCCTCATAATCTCATACCAATATATATTTTTTAATCTCTCACACTTAATCTGCTACACCTCATTATTCATCACTGTCTTACCTAGTGCTAAAAGAGCATTACATTGTGAAAACATTTTAGTCATCCCTAAGAAAAGAGTGCGTATTCAAATATTTACTTTCTCATTTTTTTCCTAGTAAGCAATATAGTTTATGATGGCAAAGTTGTTACCCATACTTACAGACTAAAGAAAAGATGATAAACAGAAACTTTATTTAAAATTATCTAATCACAATCCTATTTCTCTGGCAACAGAATTTATCACTTATTCTCTTTAATTGAATGTATAAGTCCCTATATTTTCTAACTGTATTTTGGGATGCCGTTATTCCTTCTTCTCTATATCTTGTTTCTTCATGTCTCTTGAAAATTTCACCTTGGAGCCTAATGACATGATTCGTGTCTCAGGGCCACAAGAAATGGATAACCGGGATTTCATGGGAGCCATTGCATCTTAATGCTCCATGCCGTCGCTTTGTGAGTGCAAGTAAAGATGGTGATGCAAGAATATGGGATGTTTCATTGAGGAAATGTGTTGTGTGTCTTGCAGGACACACACTTGCTATAACCTGTGTTAAATGGGGTGGAGATGGAGTGATATATACCGGGTATGTTCTGCATGATTACAATTTATGAGTAATTGCTTGCAAAATAAGTTTTCGTACTGACTAGCAATAAACTAATCTGAGTGTTTAGTCACTGAAAAAATGGGGATGCCATATCAACCTATCTTAATTTTTCTCTTAAAGAAAACATAATATACTACAAATGTAAGTTCTTTCCTTGTGAATATGATGCCACTTTGATCTGTTCTTCAGATGTGGTCATTATACCCACGTGAAAACTCATTATACTTGCATGAAAATCCTCTGCTATTGCTTTGACAACATTGTGTGACGAAAGATAAAGAAAAACCACTAGTCTTTATTCCAGCAAACTCATCTGTTCAATCGAGACATACTAAGTAATGCATATTTTTCTTGTTATAAGTTGAGGTCTTCAAAATGTCTATAGAAAGAAAGAAATGCACACCATGTGTCTATCTATAACTAATTTCTAAGGCAATCCCGAAATAGGCTATAGGAAAATAGGAATAAATTCAAAAATGCTAAACATTCGCTAAATTTATGTTACACATAATTCTAAGGAATATTTTCTTCTCCCGCTCTTTTTTCTGTGGTTCCTTCTCCTATTCCAAAGTATAAAGAGGGTCTGAAGTACTTGATCTGCGATATGTTGAGAAGAATTCAGTATCTAAACTATTTTCATTTTACATTTGCAGATCTCAGGATTGTACGATTAAAATGTGGGAAACTTCACAAGGGAAGCTAATACGTGAATTGAAGGTGCATGCGAAAATGTTTTAATTTGTTCATGAAGTTCTTAATTTTTTGTTTCCTTTTTAAACTCCCTTTTAGTTCAAACCTTCGTAAACAAAGAGCCGAGTGTCAATCTAGAATCCCGTGATCAGGTTTCTGGATTAATTATCTTTTCTCAACTTTGTAAGTTTACATTCCTGTGAAAGTATTGCTGTAGGATATATTGTCTATCTATATACCGCATCATTGGTAAAAAATTTAGACCTCAATCCACGTGACTTTGATGTTTTGGCTATTTTCTCTTCCTCAACCAGCCCACATCTGTTACTGCATAATTTCTGATTCTTCACGTTGAATACAGGGACATGGGCATTGGGTTAATAGTCTGGCATTGAGCACAGAATACGTTCTTAGGACTGGTGCCTATGATCACACTTGTAAACAGTACTCATCTCCAGAGGAAATGAAGAAGGTAATCGCTTGATCTTTGGAATCTTAAAAGCAAAGAAATGATAGATGAAATGACTATATCCATTTTATTCAATGATTTGCCTGTTTATTCATTTCCTTTTTTACAAATTATATAATGGAGCCTTATCCCCAATCGATTTGGGGTTAGCTACATGAATCTTTTTCGCTACTCCATATTGTGTTGCTGCATCTATTGGAACACAAACTAGATTCTTAGCAACCTCAACAGATAGTCTTGATCTATATCTATATCTCCATCTCCTAATCGGTTCTACTGATATTACATCAGTTTTATGAACGAGAGCACGTTAAGTCTACGCATGATTCATGATATGTCCAAACCAAAGTCTATCATTTTCTTAATTTATCCTAAATTGGTGCTACCTCCACTAGTTTTTGTACACTAGCAATTTTTTATCTTTTTCCATTTTAGTTTTACCATACAATACAATTTAGGCCCTGTTTGAGCCCTATTTTTTTATAGGGAAAATAGGTTTTGGAATAATAATAATAATAATAATAATAATAATAATAATAATAATGATAATAATAATTATTATTATTATTATTTGGACAATGTATGGTTAAAAAATATGGAAAAGTTTTGGGTTTATGTGTAAAATTATTTTATAGGAGAATGTTTGGTTGAAAATGAGTTTTGGGAAAAATGGAGCTCAAACATAGGCTTAGTATTTTCCTTTTTCTACTTTCATCTTGTAGATTTTTTGTTCTTTAACAGCCCCTCAACGCCATAAAGCCTAGCCAGTCTAATCATGGTACTGAAGAACTGACTTTCTAACCTTGTAGGTATCTTCCTTTCACACAGATTTCCTTTAGTGATGTAAAAGTGACATTATTCGTATTCCTTTTACAAACAGCTTAGGGTAGTGCATAAATTTCTTGTGGTGCATAATTTTCAAATTTAAGTGGAGAATTGGCCTGCCTACTAGTTGTTCTCTGCCCTTACTCAGTTGTCCCCATCCCTTTGGCTCAAAGTAAGAAAGTAGCCGTCTTGTCTGCTAGATTTCATCAAGTTATTGCCTTTTCTATTAATTTTTTGCATTTCTTATTTTCTTGCTATTTTTTTCAATTCTTCTCTTGTGGCACCAGGTAGCTTTAGAAAGGTACAAAAAAATGAAGGGCAATGCTCCCGAACGTTTGGTCTCAGGTTCAGATGATTTTACCATGTTCTTATGGGAACCTAGTGTCAGCAAACACCCCAAAACTCGTTTGACCGGTCATCAACAGGTATCATATTTATTACTGTTGTACTTGTCTGGTTTGTTGCAATGCATGTTTATTGTTCCCTGATAGCTCTTTTATTTGGGTGGAACTCCAAATGGGTGATTGGTTATTAGTGTCGTCTTGTTCTTTTACCACGTAATTGAAAATATTTTAGATGAAAAAGTCCTTTTAGCCTCCATAAAAATGTAGAACTGTAAAATGTAGCCTGGGTGGATGTAAGAAGATTGATAAGAAGATATATCACGCCGTGAAAGAGAAAAGTTCTAGCTAGATGCTGACACTTAATGTCCCATTAGACCACGATATCATTTCCCTGCTGTAATTTGCATGTCTGCAGGTGACAGTCATGGTTTAAAAAGGCAGTAGTTAGGTTCGCCTTGACTTGATGCCCGCTTCACTGTGAGGTGCATGTAGTATGCCTCGAGGCGGTATTTTTTAGGCTAAAAATATGAGGCTCCCGCCTCTAAATCTAAGGCGCACGCGCCTCATTTAAAATTTGATTTTTCAATTGTATGAAAAGAAATAAAAAAGGGCCCTTCTTAAAAAAGAAAAGGGCACATTTAAAAAAGTATTTTGGATCCAAAACAAAACAATAAAATGAGGTCACATTGCAATTGGTGGATGAGGAAGATGATTTTGTAGAAATTGAGAATAGCGAAGAGGAAGATGATGGGGAAATTAAATTTGATGATGATTCCATTAATAATGCTAGTAATAGTGATGATAGTGCAGACTATTAGACTTTTTTTTTTTTAGTTTAAGCTGCTTTTTTTTTTTTCATTTCAAATGGAGTGATTTCTAATTTCTGTAATTTTTTTTTTTTTTTTTGCTACATCTTTCTTTAGGTGGACTATGTCTCAATATGCTAGTGGCTATATATCTTATTTAGTATATGCTTCAACTTTGATTTTTTTGTATTTTTGTATTATTTTACAATTCTTTTACTTAGATTTTTTTTTTTTTTTTTTTTTTTTTTTTTTTTGTGAGACTTACGCTTCAATTCGCCTCGAGGCTTACGCCTCGCCTCATAAAGAAAAACCGCCTCAATACTTAGTTTCGCCTTTTTAGACTTTGGTGACAGCGATGGTATTATGCCATTTGTTGATTGGGGTTATGAAAATATGTGATGTTGGAAGATTTTGTGATTGGACCCAGTCAAAATAACCTCTATATAGCAAAACTAATGGCTTGCGGTGCTTAACTTTCTATATCTTTCTGCAACCACAAATAAATAAATCTGGAGTGGTTCAAAATTCTCGAGTATACCTTAATTCTAAATGTTAATTACTTGTTAGCACGTCGAATAGAAATATATTCTGTTATTTTCTTAGTGGTATGATGCAAGAAGTATCTACTTGATTGAGATTATTTCTTCATGCTTACTTGCTAAGCCCATAACTTGTTCCGTTGCAGCTCGTCAATCATGTTTATTTTTCACCTGATGGGCAATGGATTGCAAGTGCCTCCTTTGACAAGTCAGTCAAGTTATGGAATGGTATTACAGGAAAGTTTGTAGCTGCATTTCGTGGCCATGTGGGGCCGGTCTATCAAATAAGGTTCGTATTCTTCCTCTTTTTATTTATGAATTTATAGGATGTATGGCTAATTAGCATTTTTCTTGCTACAGCTGGTCAGCGGACAGTAGGTTGCTTCTGAGTGGGAGCAAAGATTCAACTTTAAAGGCAAGGGATCTATGGATGATTCAACTGCTTGTCTTCATTACTCTGGGTTCATATGTTTTCGTTGAAACTATTCATTATGTGGTCAAGAATATCATTTCAGGAGAGTCTCTGTTGGATGTAGCTTGCAAATAATACTCTTAATGTAATTTTCTTTCACAGATTTGGGATATCCGAACGCAGAAGTTGAAACAAGACCTTCCAGGCCATGCAGACGAAGTAATGTTTCTCTTCCCTAATGCCTCTTTCAACGTCCCTTTCCGTGGGCTTTCATGCATATCTACTTATATGTGGCCTTTTCTTATGTTCGCTTCTTTTTCCCACTAGGTGTGATGGGGGACGAGAAGCTCTAATTAAGAACTTTTTGGTCTCAGGTTTTTGCAGTTGACTGGAGTCCCGATGGTGAGAAAGTAGCATCTGGTGGCAGGGATAGAATACTGAAGTTATGGATGGGCTAGAAATTTCAGCACAGATACCAAGTGTATACCCACTAGACGTAGTGCACCTCGTGCTCTGCAGCGTTTGGAAATAACTACGATGATATACTATGGTTATCCGAAATCCAGAAGAAGTGTGATGAAGAAGAAGCGCTATGTATTTATTGCCCTTGTGTGTAAGAAGGGATGATAGCAATAGCAGATCGGTTTCAAATGACTAAAAAACACAAATTATAAAATTATGAATCTAGTGATGGGATTTTGACTAAAACTTCACGAATTATAAGTTTTATCAAATCGACATCAATGTTTACATGAGTTCCATCTAGGCTGCCCAATGGGACAAGTGCAGTTGCATTTACCGATTTTTCACTCTTTCTTGTAGAATCAAAAGCTATAATTTTTCGTCGTAATTATATATTCAGTATTGTTCTAAGAAATCTCGACATCAAAGCCTTTTGAAACTTGGTCGTCAGCTTATTAAGATTCCTAGTTAAGATTCCAATTTTCCATAAGATTCAATGTGGAAAATAGGAGCATTGATAATTTAAAAAAAAAAAATAAAATAAAATCACACAGCCCCATATTATGAAACAAATTAAAGCACGCAGTTACAACAAGGACAATGATAATTAAAGCATTAACGTGCAAATTATGGAACAAATTACAACTAATGAATAATAATATGAAAACATTAAAATAAATTCATACTAGAAATCTTTTATTCAACCTAAGACCTCATACGGATGATAATCAGACGGACTCAAAATGGTTGCTAGCAAACTCATTCTGAAATTAAGGATAATTAATGGAAATTTGACTTGAAAAATAGATTCGATTGTTACCATAGAGCCATTGTGACAAAAAATCGGCGAACACAATACAAATAGAGCCATATACCTCCAACATAAGTTATCCTGAATATAATGATCAAAACTAATTCTAGTATCGAATATTGTATTATATCGTCCTGTGTTATGGATTCTATGTCACTCTCCCTTTGTCGAACTTTCGTTGTTACCGCTTCGATGGTGGCAACCGTGGTCAGAGTGCAATCTGTGACCTTATATGAAGATTCTTTTACGACATGAATAATACTGATGACATGCAATTTAATATCACGAGCATCATTTTGTGAAATCTTAGAATTTGTCATCTTCGAAGTAGTTGAAGTCTGTATAATGATTATTCAATCTTATGAAGTTTTATGATTTGCACGAAAATTAAGTATCAAAGGGACTTTATATAGCCAAAACATGGAGTCCTTGTTCCGGTACAATTAGGATATGAAACTACATGATCAAGGAGTTCCCACCGTAAAGTGGTTGCTCCTTCAGATTGTGAGTGGAGCCCATTAAGGCCCAATGAGAACAAATACACTAAATGGGCTAGGCATGCCCATTAATGTTTCTTGGGTAGAAATCCGAAGACAATGATCAAAATTTCCGAGTCACCGCAGACACCATATTTAGCTGACAAATTTACTGACTCACCAATCTCGCCATCCAGAGTTCAGCTGACAGTGCACCGGTACTTCATCCCGCCGGCAGCCGCAGTAGGTGAGGACTCCACCTGCCTCCGATTTCTTTCGTTTTGGAAATTATATTTATACTATCTTAAGTTGGATGTTCTATTGAAATTGATAGTTTAGATTTTATTGGATCCATTGTTTTGCATTTTTTTTTCTTTTTGCTTATAATTTGAAACTTAGTTCTTTGGGGCTTAACTCTGAAGTTTTCTGCTCGAGACTTTCCACTTTGATTCGGTATTTTGGTTCTTCCAATTTGGCCCATTTCTGAGTTCCCATTTCAGGTAATTCGCCGTTCCCAACTTTTTTGAGGAAAAAATAGTATTCATTTTAGTATATGTGGATTATTCTGGTGTTGAGTGTTTTTAATTTTTAATTTTCAATTTATTGTCCTCCTACGCACGCAGTGATGTATGTTGGATCAATTGCAGAAGCCTGCTTGGATCAATATTCTTGGCCCTTTTTAAGTAACACAAAGATGAACAACATTTTGTAATATTTCAATGAGTTTTATAAAGTACACCATTCATTGATCAATTTTGTTAATTAAGAATAATCCCAGAAATATGATCTAATACTTATTGGGTAGTAATCGATAGCATTTTCAGGGGAGATAGAACATATAATTTAAGGTGGAAATATATGCAAACCTTTTATTTAGATCACTATCTGGATTGAGAAAATAAAAGTATAAACTCAAAAAGAATAATTTCTTGACCACAGTAAAATAAACAATATAGATAAAGATAATTGAGAGTATCTAGATGAAAATTCAAGATTCTCAACTTGAGCTAGGAAAATAATGAAAAGTTGAAGAAGCTCACGCACCATGCTATGCCTTTGGGGGAAAAATGTTTATCTTTTTTTATCGGAAATATGGTTTCACTCCTTTTAAAGCTATTTTCCAATGAAATTAACTACACAGATTTTTACATCAAAAGTGGAAGTATACAAAAGAGTGCTAAATCATTTGATTGCAACTTCGGTCTCCATTTTGGCATTTGGATACAATTTTTCAATTTTGGAGCAATTCCCATTTTTTCTTGCCCAGGAAGGGGCTAGATCTAAACAAGAAGTCCATCAAGGAAGAAAGGGGTACAGAAAAATGCATGGGATATCGCGTAAAACCCCAAGTCAAGAAGAGCAAGAAGCTTCAGCCCTAAAAGCCACTGAACTTCGTGATCTCCAATCTCAGTTCCTTCACCTACATCACAATAAAATGTCAGCAATTTTTTGGTATTTGTTATCTATAATCTGCAATTTTTGGGGGGTTGACTGATTTTGTTTTCTAAACTGCAGATATACAAAAGAAGCTTTAGAAACAAGTGCAAAGCTGTTAGAAGTGAATCCAGAGCATTATACTGGTTGGAATTACCGAAAACTTGCCGTACAACACTTTCTCAATCACCAGTCAGAGATCGAAGTTGATTCCGAGTCTATCCGTTCAGTTCTAAATGAGGAATTGAAAGTTGTAAGTTTTCATCCACTTTTCACTTCAGTTGTTTTATGAGAATCAAGTATGTCTTGGAAAATTAATTTATATACTTTCTCTGCTTTCAAGTTTCAATATGTATTTCTATATTATGAATTCATTGTGCTGTCCAATAATCACTCAGTATAAATTTTCACTGACTATAAAATGCATTAAATTGCTTGTACTCCCCATTAATCGGTTAGTGTGAAATTTCATTAGGTAGAAAATGCATTGAAGAAGAATTTTAAGTCTTATGGTGCGTGGTATCATCGTAAATGGGTTCTAAGCAAGGGGCATTCTTCCACGGACCAGGAATTGCGTCTTCTGGGCAAGTTTCAGAAGTTGGACTCCCGGAATTTCCATGCCTGGAACTATAGGAGGTTAGTAACTGAAATTTTGATTTCTTTGAGTTAATTGATAGTTGCATTTGTTGATGTTATTCTATTTGGGTCTCTATTTTCAGGTTCATAACGATGTTAAAGAAGATATCAGATGAAGAAGAACTGCAATACACTACGGATATGATATACGATAATTTTAGCAATTATTCGGCCTGGCATAACAGAAGGTATTAATAATACATCACTCCTATTTGTGTTAGATTTCTATTTTTATATGTGCTCTGTGAACCATGGATAATGCACACTTTAGTTCTTTATCTCAGAGGAAAATACTTATTTAATTGCATGTTTACAGTTTTTGCATCATGGAATGACTGCTTGATTATTAATCTTCTAAAGTGTCAGGAAAAAAAACACAAAAAGGAGAATAAGAATTAGCCATTGTTTTACAAAGCACTTTAAGCTTTCACCTTAGAGCCCGTCTCACATAAATGCCTTCATTGAGCGCCTCAAACCTTAGATTTTCAGTGTCATTTATCAAGGTTTAAGCCATGACTTATTGAGTCGTATGCCTCAAGGCATATGACTTTGGGCAGCTGAAGTGCGCATCCATTTGTCCTGACCTTTTGGGACTTCATATTATCATGCTAAACTTTCTAAGCTAATTATTTTGTAGTTAGAGCATTTTAAGAATTTTTTGAGCTACTTTAAATACAGTTGAACAACAAAAACTAGAAATATATAAAATGGAGAATAGAGAAGAGAACAAGTGCAGCAGGCTTGTTCCAGTCTCAACTGAAGTGTGATAAACCCCCCTCCCGAGTAAAGTTGTGAGTTTATAGTGGCAGGAGACCTTCGGAACATAGCTTCACTCTTTTCTTTCTTTTATATTATCTTTTTTTTCTTTTCCCTTGGAATTCATTTGTTTCATTGTCAAGTCTAGCAATTCGTTTTAGACTTTAGTCCTTGTCCAAGATTAATAGTACAATGTGCGTTTTTCCAACAAATAACATTTAGTCAAATTTATGGTATTGCTAGATATTGTAAATGTAATATTAATGTTTGTATTATTTGATTATGGAGATTGATAGGGCACTAAGTGTATAAAGTCATTTTTTTTTTTTTTTGTAACTAAGTGAATAACAATGTGTAGGATTTTCAAATAGAACAAGCTACTCAAAGCTTGCAAGCTCCGTTGGATAATTTTTTAAGTTGAGCCTGATATCAGTATGAGTCAACACCAATTTTAAGCTTACGGTTCAGGGTTGAATCCACTTTCAAGCATACCATGATCAAGAGTAGACTTGATTTGAACAAGATAAGAGGATGTTTATTATCCATTGCTAAGTAGCTCTGTTTCACTTTCTTAGTTTCTTATCACATTTTACAAACACCCACGTACATGTATGTATTGAGCCATTAACTCAAAACACAATTTAAAGCATCAAGATATGATATTTGTTGTGGTGTAAATTATATGATTTATGAGCTTGAGCTAGATCAATCTCATCTTTGAGATCATTTTTCAAGCCAAGCTTGAACTCAAAAAAGCTTGATTGACACCCCTATCAATGCAAAGAATCTCTTTTGTTCATTGAAGAAGTAGATTTAATAACTACTTCCTATGATAAAAATTATTTCAGTCTCCAATACAATTAATTGTTTTATATGGTATACTTATTTTCATTCTCCTCAATTTTTTTCACCAATGAACTTTCAGTGTGCTTTTGTCTCATCTATTCGAGAAAAGAGGAGAAAGACACAGTCACAAAGAGGGCGTTTTGGAAGAGGAATTTGAGTTTGTACGTAATGCTCTATTTACAGACCCCGATGATCAAAGTGGTTGGTTTTATCATCTTTGGCTTCTGGATCAAACGGTTAAACTGGAACCCTTCCTACTTTCTTCGTGGCCTCCTCATGGCTGTAGTCTATATTTATCAGTTGATTACTTAGACGGTCGAAATTTATTTCCAGGCATGCATTTCCAGTCTAAAGATAGAATGTTTCCACTCGTACTATATTTCAACGAACCAGTTGAAGGTGTAAACTCTTCTACCATCACTATTGAATTTGAATACTATGCTAATGAGGATGTTATTTGGAGACCACTTTCAGCAAATAAGTTTGGTTTTTCCCAAGCATGGTTAACTTACCTAAATTTTCCTGATCAAGTGCACTCTCTTAAGGATTGCCCTGTAAAAGTTTTCGTAGCACAGTTTCCGGGTATCATTTCATCAAGTGGTTTCTCCTGTAGTCAGAGTTCGTACATAGAGTTCTCACTGTGTGTACCTTCCCATGATCGAGAACATGCAGAGGAGCAAACCATACCGAGATTTTCATGGAAAGATAAAAAATTTTACTCGGATGCTATACAATCTCAGGATGCTAGCTTGCTACACTCACTTCATCAATTAAAAATCACCGAGGAGGGTAAATCAAAGGTGGCTTCTGATTGGAGTATGAAGACCATAGCCAATGAAATTATTCACTGTCGTGAACTATTGTCATCAACAAACTGGTTAGCTGGATCCATTTTTTGAGAAACATGGGGTCTATAGGGAATATAATTTATTTAGTAAGTTTGGTAATTTTTCTTTTCTTTTTCCTGCAGTAAAATTGGGAAACTGACTCTTGCCAGACTGCTGATGGCACAAAACAAATTGATCTCATATGGTATTCCAAATGATGGAATTGAGGTCCATTACGAAGAAATTCTTGGACTGTATCATGATTTGATGAAGTTGGACCCTGTACATATTTGTTACTATGAGGATGAGTACAGCTTAGTCCTATTAAAACAGGTGACTCACATTTTCTTGGCATTGCTACTCTTGGAAAGCAACTGTCACATGGAGATATATTGTTCCGTGTAGAGTTTGTTACGTACTTCTTGTTTATCAAATCTGGGACCATAATCTAGCTGTTAAATATTGAGTTAAATGTGTTTATTGAGCATTAAGGAGTTACAGCCCATTACATATAAATTAATAGTCATTAGAATTTCCAAGTTTTATATTTTGCAAACTGGCCTCTTGATATATTTCTGTTTGACATGCAATCATTTATTGTAGAATTTAAATAGAATTCAAATTCAAATTTATTTCCACGAAGAGATTTCAGCTCTATTTTTTAATTATTGAACTTATATATGCTAGTTGCAATGAATGAAGCTGGGGGATACATAGGAATGACAAAAAAGCTCGCCGGCTCGGAAAAAGCTCGAGTCGGGCCCGGCTCGGGCTCAGTTACAGCTAGCCGAGGCTCGGGCCGAGCCTCATTCTTTTTGGCAGACTTTGCTCGGCTCGGGACCAAAAAAGCTCACCACAAAAAGCCCGAGCTTTTTTATTTAATTTATAGTACGTATAAATCGTACAAATTTTAAAATTTTTAAGTAAAAAATGTAGATTTGACATTAAAAAAATAAAAAAATAAATAAAAAATAACCTAAGCCGGCTCGGCTTGGCCCGCTAAGGCTCGGACTGAGCCTCATTTTTTTTTTTTTGCAAGGCTCAGGTTTGGTTAGGCTTGACTCAACTTGTTGACATAACTATGGATACATGAACTGTGGTTAGGAAAGAGATGTACTCCAAGAATCGATTATTTGCAGTTTACGGTAGAGATTAGACTAATATTCCTGTTCGTGGGGAGATATCATGCTGTCTGAATCAGATATCATGAATTCATCCATTATTTTGAAAATTTTGGGTCCAATAATGAAGTCCTTTTATACTGTAAAGTTTTGCTGTGTTTTATAATTTTTAATTTTGCATTACAGATTCTTGTCGGTTGTAAGTTCTGCTTAAAACTTCAGATAATTGAGTGATTGTTTTGCAGGTGACTTCGAGTATGGAATCTATTCTGAACTACTGCAATCAATATGGAGATTCAACTTCACCAAGTATGTATTCTTGTTTATGTTTACGGCTCAATGATCTTTCGTTATCGCGAATTGGGAGTGTCGAGCGATTATTGTGGATTCAAATGTTAGATCTCAGCCACAACAAAATCCGATCAATTGAAGGTAATTGTGTTATACACACATATATTGATCTTTTAAATACATGGATCATTGATCTATCATTTTCAATCTTAGGTGTTTAGCAGAATTATGTAGTTACTAGCTGTATCGTGGGTTGTGAAAATGTACATTGATATATGAGATATTTACCTAACAAAGGTAAAAAGGGAAGAAATGTTTTCACCTGAACTGCTTGCGTCTTTTCCAGATGTTCTATTTTCTCTGACAAGAGGCAGTATTTTATTGTCGTAGGTTGAATTATACTAGACCGATCACAAATAATTCTCAGTTGTCTGTATTTTCAGTCGTGTTATAAGACCACAATTATCATATATGTCAGATTTGAATACTTTTATTAGTAAAAATGCTTTTTGTGAAATCATAGGTTCGACACAGGGAGGTGCATCATCCTCCAATTTATGGAGCAATGCTATTGCTGCGTTAGAAGAAAGCATGGCAAGAAATACTTCAAATTCTTCAATTCACTCCCTTCATAATTTTAAATACTTGTAGACTTGTAGGCAAAGGAGGTTAGATTACAGAGGTATCATTCATAGCCAAAATTGCAATCCTAATGGAGGAGATCACATTCCAAAATTACAGACTTGTTGGTCGTAAAATTGGGAAGTTGATTGATATTCTTGCATAAATATTCATGTACATTCGGTTCAATGCTACATCTAAAAGAGGTTCAAAGAAACTAGATCCTTACAAACTTATAACTACTTAGAATCGGTTTGTTTCGTTATTTTAAGATATACGTTTTCTAATTTGTTATCCTAGCAAGTTTTTGTTCTTGGTGGGAAGTTTTACATGTAAATAGGACTACTAGTATACTGAATAAGTTAGACATCGACTTGTGATATTCAATACTCCCTTTCTCTCTCTCTCTCTGTACCTGTCTACATTTTGTAATTATATTTTTGCTATGCATCTACCCACTCATAACCTTTTAACTTGTTACTACTGGTGAGGAAAATGAAGAAGTCATTTTTCTCTTTTTATTTGATTCTTTGACAGGTTTGAAGGTTCTGCAATTGCTTTCTTGCTTGAACCTTAGCAACAATAAAATTTGCAGTTTTGCTGCATTGGATCCCTTAAGAATGTTGAAATCATTAAAGGTATTAGACATTTCTTACAATGAGATTGGTGCTCACTCTGTCGACACGAGAAGGTATTTATGCTCATCTCCCATGACACACACAGTCGAAAATGATGATTGGAATTCAGGTGTCGAGTTGACAAATCATTGGGAAGCATTTTTTATTTTCCGGGACTTGAATTTGATACAATTAGATATTATGGGAAATGCAGTTGTTAATGATCAGTTGAAATCATTTCTGTTTAAGTTAATGCCATCACTGAAGTGGCTTGATTCTGAAAATCGTAAATAGGTTTTAAAAAATGTGAGGTTGAATTCTGGTTTATATGGGTTTCATTTTCTTCCATTCTATAGTGCACATGCTGCATTCTTGGATGTATTTACCTGAAAACCCTGTTTCTGCATTAATTTTGATGGTGATAATTGCTTGTATTTATTAAGAGACTTGAAATTTTATTCAATCATACTCACTGAGGTTACTAACCCAATCTAGGTGGAATTTCACCTTTTCATTTAACCTATCATTTGGAGTCATTTAGAGCGGGGTTGTAACCCCAGTGAGGATGAATAACTCCCGTCTAGGTGGAATTTCACATTTCATTTAACCTATCATTTAGAGTCATCTAGATCGGGATTGTAACCACAGTGGGAATGAATAATATTTTTTATTTCATAATGTTGTACAAATAACATCTTCCTATAAATGAGTGTCATTGAATGTTCACTTATATCTTGCACAAAAATCGAAAATATACTCCAGATTAATTTAAAAATTCAATGTTTCTTAGCCCTCTGATGAATGTAGGATGTTAGGAAATTGAGCAACTCAAGGTACACACGAATAGAAAATTACATTAAACACATATTTCGTACGTCAAATTGAACGGAAATCAACTAAATTGTACATTCGGTTTATCCAAGTGTCACGAACCCTTTTGTGCCGTGACACGTTGACATAAGACACTTTCATTTGTGTACAATATTAATAAGGTTGTAAACAAAGGGACGAGGATTACATCTAGCAATCAAAGGGTGAATCTTTGGTGTAACAGTTCCTCTATCTTCACTCATGTCAATTTTCCCAATCTTTTCCCATTCAAAACATTGTATTAGAGACCCCAATGCCAATTCAAGTACACGCATTGCCAAATTTTCACCTGGGCATGCCCTTCTCCCCCATCCAAATGGGAAGAATTTCATCTCATTTTTTCCTCCTCGGAAACCTTCGAATCTCTCCGGCCTGAATTTTTCAGCTTCAGCCCATGTTTCGTCGTTGGTTTGAATATCCCATGCATTTACGAATAATATGGTTCCACGGGGAACGAGGAAACCATCAACCGTGCATTCGCCCGATGATACATGAGGCGAGAGGAGCGGCGCCGCTGGGTGGAGGCGTAGCGTTTCGTTCACAATGCAATGGAGATAGGGAAGTTCTGCTATGTCTGATCCGTCGATTAGACGTTCTTTTCCCACAAGTGTGTCGATATCAGCTTGTGCTCTTCTTAAAAGGTAAGGATTGTCAAGCAAATGTGAAAATGCCCACTCCATTGTCGCTGATGTAGTATGAGTTGCTCCATGGACTAGAACCTATTAAGAACGCAAAATAAAGTGGATTATTTATTTATAAGCAAGTTATTTTAAACTTAACCAAACATGGTCTAACTAAGAAATGGATTTGGATGGTTCTTACCAAGAGGAGGTTTCTGATAGTTTCATCAGAATAGTATTCTGGTTCTTCTCTCTGCAAATCCAGTAATATTTGTAATGTATTTTTCT